>JAXBDA010000001.1:101152-117464 GCA_036023075.1 Gaultheria prostrata | reverse complement strand
TGAGTTATAAAAAAAATTCCTACTATTATTGTATGAATGGTCTGCCCCAGGATGTCTGTACAATTGTATGGTAAGATCAGAACAAAGGCATTAGTTGACATTAGGGTGGTCTTATTCACCAGTTCAACCTGATTTAACAGTCAACATTTGCTTTAATAGTCTACATTGGTATGGAATATGGTGGCAGCAGGATAATGATCGAGATTGTCCCACTATTGTCAAAATGGATTAATACGCATTTTGTATTGGATTTCATGTTATGAATTTATATCGGTTAATCAAGATACATATTGCTTATCGTAAGATACATTAACACTATTTATTTTATAGTTAAAAAATACTTATACCTGTAACAGACTAAAAATCTAGTAAAACAAGTTTTTAGGATTCAAAATTCAAAGTCCGTGGTGTAGAGTGCATCACATTGAGGCTTCTCGTGCCTAGTCAAGGAAAGAGAAGAAAATCATTATCTTCATGCAATACGCAATCAAAGTATGATTCTTTCTTCAGTTGGAGCCTTAATCCATTGAGGTTAAGTTTGCCTGTTGCCACAATAAAAAAATCTACAACTAGGAATGCATTTAGGGTTCTGTTCTTAATTAATATTGAATTTGATCTTTTTTTTTTAAACAAGTAATTAATCGTACCCACTTGCCATACGTTACATCATGGTGGATTTCTAAACGAATTAGTGCATTGGAAAGTTTTCCAAAGGTGATGTTAAGAATCACAGTGAGAAAAATCATAGGATACTTTTACAAATCATAGGCTTCCTGTGCACTCTCTTATTTGGCCATATTGGCTAGGGCCGACTTTGACTTTTTGAAGTTCAAAGCGAAACTTAAACATAGAGTTTTTTTTTTTATTGGACTATTGCAATGAATATTAAAGTAGGACGACCCCCCTCAAATTCATAAATTTGTGGGGGACTAAATTTGCTGCATTTCAAGTTTTAACTCTCAGCCGGCTGTGATATCGAGACTATTAGTGATCTGTATTAATTCCCCCTAAACTAGTCTTAGATAATAATAAGATGTAACTTGTCGATGGCATATGGGGACGTGGTCTTGACCAAGGGAATACAAAATGAAATGAAAACAATTTGTATGCATTTTGTCAATAGCATATCCAAGAGTTGGGTGAAAATTGTAGTGTAATTCACAGACACAATGAGGTTGCCTTCAACTCAAGTAACTGATATATAGAATATATTAAGTGAAGTTAACGGTCCTTTTCATGGCATAGTGAAGCAAAGTCCTTGCTATGGCTTATCTTTTTTACCAACCAACCTGTTATGGCTTATCTTTTTTACCAACCAACCTGTTATGGCTTATCCATCTTACCAACATTTCTCAGAGGTTTCAACCTAAAATTAATTGGTAATATGTGAAGTAATCTCTAGATTATATTAACCAAGATTGGTAGGCTTAGGTGAGCCATGTGGGACAAGTGGAGGTGACAGACCAGGAGACCAGGTGTTTGGGCTTTTTACTTCTTTGGATTAGAATATGATTGAGTGCGAGCGTGCCAGAGAAAGATTATGTATCTTCTCTCTCAGATTTAGTTTGGAAACCCAAGGCTAATCAAACGATTGTGGTTAAATGGTTCAATTACCTCAACTAAGAGGATTTTTCTTTCAAAATGAAGAAATACAAACCAATTTACTTAGGAAATCAAAGAACAATAAAGAAACAAGATACTTTGATTAATAAATCAAGGAATCAAGAGTAAACTTACTTCGAGATCTTCTTCAACTTCAAATGGAACAATTACAATTACTTCGAACACTGGAAGATTACAACAACTACTTCTACAAACTACTTTGAACTGAGTTCGAATTCCTAAAACTACAATCCTAACTGCCATAAGAACAAACCAAGCATCATTTTTGTGTGTTGTTCGTTGAAGATTTGTCCGGGATTAATCACTCTTCAACTTCTTCTATTTATAGACACTGCTTGTAATTTGAACCTCCCGCTTGATTTATGAGCTTCGAACTTCATCATTGCACTATCAAAAGTTTGTTGCTTCCCTTCTGAAAAAGTTTGAATTTGAATTCATACAGTTATCTACTTTGTACATGATTGCTTCAACTGTTAACTGCTCAGCCTTACACGTGTATTTTATCAACTGCCAATTGCTTATTCTTACACGTGTAACAATATAAATTTCATGTCTTTTGGCAGTTTATAGTGTAACTTCGAAGCCTTGCTTTCATTGGTCTTTGAACCATTTTGTAACTATAACTGCCAATAACTACCTCTCTAAAATCAAAAGATGCAAATGGTGTCGTGTTGAAGGCTATAACTGCCAATAATTGCCCTTTTGATTTAAAAGACACAACGATGCCGTTTGGATCTTTCTTATACACAATATGATCCAATACTTCCAATTAAACTGCATACTACCAACATTTGGTATTTCCATACACGTATCTATGAATTATTGGATTTGCAAATTTCCTATGTAAACACCAGGAAGCAACTTGGGCGGAAAGATGAGATTAACGAGACTCTCTCACGTGACGTGAGACCACCCAAGACCTAGCTCTGATACCATGTTAGATATCTTGGAGGGTTCCAACATAAAACCAATTGGCAATAGGTGGAGTACCTTATAGATTATATTAATCAAGTTTTGGTGGCTTAGGTGAGCAATATATGTGAGACAAGTCTTAACACAACCTATGAATACCACTCTCACTAATATTTAATAACAGATGTATTACTCTTGTTGTTGTAGCGGTAGGCCGGCCCTGATATTTTATAAGCTTAAAACGAATTGAAAAATGGGCTTTAATTTTTTGTAAAAAAATAAATTCAATATACGTGGCTAGTATAACTATATAAGGTAAAATTATTAATATGGCATTTTAAGTTTCGTAATTTAACTATAATAAACATTAATTTTTCATATAGGAGTAATTAAAAAAATGAAACAAAATACTGCTCATACTACTGTCAACAATGATTTATTTTTTGTATTTGATATTAAAAGTAAGATTAAAATAAATTATAGAAAATAATAAAACTTATCGAAACATTTATGGTGTGCATATTGAACATTTAACTTGAAATAACATCTACAACCACTACTACATAATACAAATGTGCAATGATTTTATTTCATACATGGTCTAGAGGACCTACTAGGAATTGAACCTTCATCATCAGACTCTAATGAACACACACTCCAATGACGCCAGCTATCAACTTGTGCAATAGCAACGAATAGATTATAGTAGCATAATATACACGCCTTATATGGATAATAGACCCTTATTTTTCCTTATATTTTTTCACTCGAATTCGCTGCACCTCTGGCTTTATTTCAGAGTTGGCTCTATAAATCAGAAGATACAACATTCCAACAAGTAATAAGTATCAATCTAGAAACAAAAATAATAAATTTAAAAAACTCAAGGAAAGCAAGAAACCAAACACACAAGAACACAACAAATTTACGTGGTTCGCTATATTGGCTGTGCATCTACTCCATGGGGGAAGGGATGAATCAATCCACTATAATTTATATGGATTACAAGCTCCAATCTCCTCATATCTCTCAATTTCTCTGAATTTCTCTCCAAAACAAGCTTAGAAAACCATAGAACGGAACAAAGCACGCTTAAATAAAGCTTCTGTCGGCGCTTGCTCATCTAGACCAAGCTGACCTTCGTCCAAACCAGCGATACTGAGACCTCTAGTTCCTGACCGCTTGAGCTGGTCCGGACTCCCATTGGCCCACACCAGAGATGTAACGACCACCATATTTGAACTTGGGACAGTCGAAGGGTCTCCCGAGGCTACCAAAGAGACCCATTTGTTGTTCATCAATTCTGCTCAAGGGAGTTAATACGCGCGGCTTGTTAATGCCCGTAATCTCTTATCTCTCCCATGATATGAGATTGAAGGCGAGCAAAGTCATTCTTCTTGTTATTGTTGCCTAGCAAGTCAAGGGTCTTCACCATGTCTATATTTTGTGAATCTCGTATTGTGTATGGTCACCAGAAATTCGAGCTTCTGAAAAACAACTCTGAAATTCATGTTTGTGTAAGGGAGAGACAGACAAGGTTCACTTCGTCAAGCCGTTCATCGGATGTGTTTTGACGCTCGTGGTTCAGCCGTTTTATCTTAGGAGACAGACACCGATTCACCTATGGTTTTCACTTTTCACATGATTCGGTTCAATTTCCAATTCAATTTACTACTCCCTCCGTCCCAATTTGTTGGGTCTATTTCCTTTTTTGGAAAGCTCCAAAAATTCTCGATATCTTTTAATTTGTAATATTTTTTGTATTCAATATAGATCCTATTTGATAGATCTTAATTAATTTTGTTAAATAAAGATTTCGAAATCATAAAAAATATTATAAATTATGACATATAGATAATTTTTTGAGATGTCCAAAAAGGTAAATATACCCAACAAATTGGGACGTAGGGAGTATTTATTTATTTTGTTATTTTGATTACAGTCTTGTAATTCTGCACTTCGAATCAATAGAATTGTATTCTGAATTTGTTTTCGCAAACAATTTCTCGAATGGATGGATTCATAAGAAATGCTACAACCTAGGTTTCAAGTCGTAAACCTCAAAAGAGCAAACTCATAGGTTACATGTGACTTGTCACTCTTTTGGAGTATTTGAAGGTCAAATCGACTAAAGGCTTGTACCCTAGCGGTTATCTTCTGGTTTTTCTATTAGCGAGATCAGGATTTGAGCTTCGACAGATGCGTTTGGGGTTTATGACTCTATATGGACAACTTATAGATCCCATTTGGACTAACTCATTAACTCTTCTGCTAACCCCCACTGATATATATTGAATAACAAAAAAAAGTCACCTCTCTCTTTTTTTTGTATTATTACATCTTGAACCGATGAATTCAAAAGTTGATCTGTCCAAAATAAAGGTTGAGGAGTTACATAGGAAAAAGGGAAAATAGATAAATTTAAATAAAGATCGTGGCTTGTTTCAGGGCATAATACGAGGTTTGTTTTGGCTTTTCCGTGAACTGAAAGGCCACTTAATGATAAACAAATTGATCATGAAGTTGTGTACAATGATGCGAAAATGACCGAATTGACTAATAAAGTGTAATCTTTTTTTATCAAAGGCTTGTACTTTATTTCAAAAAAGTAATAATCAAGGGCTCGCACAAATTAATACTACTCATAATTTAATTATTATTAAGATTGTGACACCCATTTGTACAACCAAACTTTAAATCTATTTGCCGCAATTATCATACAAGTTCAATTATTTTGATGAGTGAGAACATTCATCTTATAGTACACGTGGAAAAAATAATGATACCAAAATTTAAGCTTGTTAAACGTCGATGAATGCATGATTGGGAGAGAATAAAAAAAACAAACTCACACTAAAGACAAATGCGTTTCGACCGCATCCTATAAGCCTGAATTTAGATATTCTTTTCATGTACAACATGCTCTATAAGGTGAACATTTTCGATCATCAAAATTAGAGCCGTCTCTAAGTTTTCGGAGGCCGAAAGCAAAGTCATAAAATGAGGCTCTATATATTTTCAAGCTAACTTTGTTCAACAAATATTCATCATAAGTAACAATTACAAAAAGTTCACTGATGCAAAAATTATAACATATCGTAGCACAAAAAAAAAAACAACAAACAGAACACTTCAAAATCTATCATTTGAAAATCGATTTGCTCGTATTTTTTTTGCTGCAGACATAGTAAATAAGTCTTGATAGTCAAGTTTTTTAACTAAATCTTTCTCAATGGATAACATAGCCAATTCATTTAATCTTTCTTGAGACGTTGTTGACCGAACGTAATTTTTAATCAATTTCAACTTTAAAAACTTCGTTCTCCATAAATAAGCCCTTTCAACTAATTAATAGCAATATCTATTTGCATGTCTTCCTTTTGTAAAAATATACTAACCGAATTAACCTCAAACAATAGATTGTGCCAAATAATCATGGCAAGTAAGAACTCAAAGTTTCCAATTCGATGTTTTGCTAAGGACTCTGCAAGTAAGAACTCAAAGTTTCTAAAACTAGGCCTTAAGTTACATGATATTTCAATTACGTCATCTTTTTTTTGGGGCCCCAAATCTTGTATTAGGCTTATTTATATCTAAGCCAATATACAAAATCTAGTTGTACTATACATACATAAAGGCATACGTCCCTAATTTTGGGCCTTTTTTGGGGGGGATGCCGAAAGCCCAGGCTTTGCCCCAAAGCCAGTACCGATCAAAAT
Source organism: Gaultheria prostrata (assembly GCA_036023075.1). Classification (NCBI taxonomy): domain Eukaryota; kingdom Viridiplantae; phylum Streptophyta; class Magnoliopsida; order Ericales; family Ericaceae; genus Gaultheria; species Gaultheria prostrata. Next base: position 111,210 of record JAXBDA010000001.1, on the reverse strand, counting down.
GATGAAATCGAACGTCTATGATAATGTAGCAAATCAGTTGTAAGTTTAGTTGAACAAATGAGTATCTCTAGACTTTCCCTTATCTTTTCTCTATTTTTTACTTTAAAAATGGCAAGAAATGTTAGTGTCATAGTGTGTTAATGGGGGAGGGGAAAGAAGAGTTGAACTTAATAGAATAAGACTCAATGAAGTTAGAACTTGGCTAGCTCGAAAGTTCAATTTCAAATTTATTTGTGGGGCGTGATAGATGTGTCAAGAGTCTCAAGACCAATTATCTTTAAATAATGACGCATTAAGGAAAATCAACCAGAATAAGCGTAACTTTGGTGGTTTCGAATTTCAACCGATAGGCAGTTTTTGTTTTTCACCTCTCTCTGTTTTTTCATTATGCTTTTCATTTCAACAAATAAGGTGCAGATAAATAAAAAAAAAATGCACCATTTCCTTTAGGGAATTTTTGTCCGAGGTTATTTGGATTTCATATGATTTTAATTAAGAAAAAAAAAATCAAGACTGTAAGAATCAGAGGATAATGAAATAATGCAACAAAATTTTCAAGTGTTATGGTTTTTTCTCTTGAGAATTGCTCCAAATATAAGATACGTGTTATGAAAAATTGAACTGCAAAACCAAAATACAATTATTCCATTGAAACGAAAAACAGAATAGTAATTGAAATAACGAAATACATAAACTAAATATCAAATTGAAGATTGAACTGAGTCACGTGTCTATCGTTTAGGATAAAACAGTTGAACCACGAATGTCGAAACACCTCCGATGAACGCTTGGCAAACTGAACGTTATCTGTCTCTCTCTCTCACACACAAACACGAATTTTAGGTAGCATAGCAGAAGCTCAAATTTCCAGTAGTTTTCTCAATACGTGATTGATCAAATATAAAGCCAAAGGGAGACCTTTGGGTTGCAATGCAGAAATCAATACCGGACCGACGCGATAAATAGCCATACATAACGGTTGTCTTGACCCTCCATCTTCCCCGATGTCATTCATAATTTTCCAACAATAGCAACCGCTAGACTTTTTCAGTTGTCAAGAAAGTATGAGAAATGATGGGAAAATCAACTTTCTCATAACTTTTGGGGTGTTCAGTTGTCAGGAAAATAATGAGACCCACAGAAATATTTTTCCTCCTAGGACTCACTTTCTCTCAAAATACATCCTGCAAAAAGGAAGAAATTATGTGTCGTGGGAAAATTTGCTCCCGCCAATTATGCTTTCCGGGAAAAATGCTTTATCAAGTGAACACTCGCATGAAAGTAAATTTTCTCTTTCCTCAACTTCACTTCATTTCACTTTTCACAGGATTATCTTTCTTGCGTAACATTCTTGACAAATGAACGGAGCCCAAGAAATAAAAATGCAAAAAGTTAGAGCTTGATAGACACTTGAAATATATATAATTTTCAACGATAATGACAACCGTATGGTCCATTTTAATTGTCGTTCTCTTTCTTTGCAACACATGTAAAGAATAACAATTCCACCCACAAAAAAAAAAAGTAAAATGCTAACGTGTGCCACACGTTAAGGTTGAAAAAATGTGAAAAATGTATAGCAATATGTGAAAGTGTATTGAAAAGTGTAAAATGTGTATTGGAGTGTATATTTTTTTTGTTTGTTTATGTGTTTATTATGTGCCCATTAAACACACGTTTGCAGGACCCAAATAAAAATAAAATCTCACCCACCTCCGAAAAGTGGAAAAGGTGTATTGTAGTATTTTGATCTATTGAAAACAGGGGTGGAACTAGGTCGGTAGAAAACACTCGGTGAAGGGTCTGGAGAGAAGGAAGATATTAAGGTGAAGCAAAAATAATAAATTAGGTGAATTTTTTTTTTCCTTTGAAAAAGAGAGGAGAGCTTGGCACACGACCACATATATCATCATTGATAGATAAGATAAGATATGGTTGCAGTTAAAAAAAAAAAAAGATAAGATGTGGTCCTGTGGTATTAGAGGAAATTACTTATACTCTCTCCGTCCCAAATTTCTTGTCCACTTGCACTATTCACTAATTATCTTTGGGCATATAGAATAGAACACAGTATTACTGATCCGCTACACACTAACTATGCTATTGCCAAAGATAAAAGACCAAACCAAGCCTAAGGGCACCGATGACACGCGATGGCTAACAAAAGGCCAAAAGAACAGAGCACAGTTGTACTCCTATCTAAACCGATCAAGTGAGAGTATAGCAGCAACTAAAGAGCATATCTATTTAAAATTTGAATTATACCAAAAGAAAAGAAATCCTAGGGCAATTATTCGTCATTATCTTTAGGACCTTGGTGTCGAGATCCACATAAATTGATTTAACACGGTAAGTAAGATATAAAAAAACAGTGTATGTAGTGTAGCTAAGTATAAAATTAAGCGTTACTAGATTAGGGACTATTCTGGTAAGGTTTGGCTTTTTTAGATTTTTAGTCGACGTATATGAGGAGAATAATGTGTCATGAACAACATGAAAAGTCCAAAAACCCTAAAAATCTACTTAGTGGAATGACGCTTTAACAAACGTGGTCTTTATTGGGTAGAAGTGTATCGAAATTTAATGAAGGGTATTGTTGTAAGTTGTAATTTCCAATAGTGAAGAGTGTATGCCTACAAAAGCCGATGGCAAATACTCCTATCAATTTCTAATCTAAAAACAAGAAGAGGTTGCATCCAAATTGACTTGTTGAACGAGACCCGCCTAGGGCTTGTTTTCTTCTATGCTATTAATTTCAAAATCTCTCAGATGTTATCAATTCTTTGGGGATAAATCCACACAGAGTGAAGGTTCGTCTTAATTGTGGCTCCCGCTAGGGGACATTGGGATTAGTCTTACAAAATTAGTCGAGACCCGCGTAAACTAGCCAAACACCTAAGTAACGGCAAAGAAAAGGAGAAGAATTTGCTACCATGTGTACGTCAATAATTTGAAATTGTTACACTACACGTACCAATGCCGGCAAAGACTTGTTTACCACTCTCTAGCAAAACTCTGCAGATTGCTCCCAGGAATTTTCTAATTTGAATAAGCTCAATTATTTTGATGATTGAAAACATTCATTTTATAGAGCATGTCGAAAAAAAAATACTAATACCAAAATTTAGGTTTATTAAACGTCGATAAATGCATGATCGAAAAAGGAAAAAAAAAACTCACAGTACTAAAGACAAATGCATTTCGACCACATCATATAAGCTTAAATTTTGATATTCTTTTATGTACAACATGCAGTATAAGGCGAACGTTTAGTAAATTGGTTGAAGCGTATATAATAATGTAGCAAATCGGTTGTAAGTTTAGTTGTGAAAATGAGTATCTCTAGACTTTCCCTTATCTTTTCTCTATTTTTTTACTTTTTTTTTGAAAAGTGGAAAGAAATTTCATTAAACCATCAAAGCAAACTACCAAGTCTCAAAGGATCTAGTACATCCCAACAAGAACAACAGAAAATAAGAAAGCTAGACAGAGGGCTGATGAGTATTTCCATCACCGGTGTCTAGATGAGGAACAAAAATGGCCAAAGCATACTTAGCAAGCAAGTGAGCCCGCTGGAAATTGCAAGAAATGTTAGTGTCATAGTGTGTTAATGGGGGTAAGAAGAGTTGAACTTTAATGTAAGACTCAATGAGCTTAGAGCATGTTTGGCCGCCCACTTCTTGATTTTTCCACTTCTCCTTTTCCATTTTTTGGTGTTTGGGAGCCTTGGACAAAACAGCTTCTGGCCAAAATGATTTTTCCATTTCTAACAAAGGAGAAGAGAAGTAGAAAAGAGGTCAGGACCTCCTTTTTTATTTCTCCTTCTTGATTTCTCTCATCTCTCTCTCCCAAAATACATTCTGCATATTTCTCTCAAACACTCATCCCAAATTCAAAAGTCATTCTGGCCATAATCCAAAAAATCAAAAAACCAAAAAGTTAAAAATGAAAAGCTGAAAAGTAAGCTCCCAAACACCCTCTTAGTGTTCTAAGAGAGTTTTTTGGTTTTTTTGGTTTTTCGCGATTTTTTATGTGATGTATTGTGAGAGAGTGACTGCCTCAATTTTAGGAATAAGCTGACTTTTTGCTTTTTTTGAGTTAGTGGAATAGGGTTAGAACTTGGCTAGCTCGAAAGTTCAATTTCAAATTTATTTATAACTCCACTTGTGGGGCGTGATAGAGGTGTCAAGACCAATTTTCTTTGAATAATGACGCATTAAGGAAAATCAACCAGAATAAGCGTAACTTTGGTGGTTTCGAATTTCATCCGATAGGCAGGTTTTATTTTTCACCTCTCTCTGCATTTTTTTTTTTTATACCAAATTCATTATGCTTTATTCTTGGTGCAGAATACAATTCCATTGAAACGAAATACAGAATTATAGAATAGCAATTGAAATAACGAAATACATAAACTATATATCAAATTGAAAATCGAACTGAGTCATGTGTCTATCTTCCGGGATAAAACGACTGAATCACGAATGTCGGAACACCTCCGATGAATGCCTAGGCGAATTGAACATTGTCTATCTGTCTCTCACACAAACACGAATTTCAGAGTAGACAAGTAGTATAGGAGAAGCTCGAATTTCCAGTTGTTTTCTCAATACGTGATTTATCAAATATAAAGTCAAAGGGAGACCTTTGGGTTGTAATGCAGAAATCAACACCGAAATCGGCACGATAAATATCCAGATTAACTCTGCCATCATCACACATAGGTAGGGGCAAGGACGGAGCCAGGAATTTCACTACGCAGGGGCGAGCCTATATAATTTATATGATTATTATTTTTTCTATATAAAACTAGAGATTTTTTTTCTTCTTGCAGGGGCGACCGCCCCTACTGGCCCCCATCTGGCTCCATCCCTAGGGGGTTCTATCAATAGCTGCACATAACGGTTGTCCCGTGAGACCCTCCAAATTTCCCAATATCATTCACAATTTTCCAACAATAGCAACCGCTAGACTTTTGAAGAGATAAAAATGCAAAAAGTTAGAAGCTTGATAGACACTTGAAATATGCTATAATTTTCAAAGATAATGACAACCGTATGGTCCATTTTAATTGTCGTTCTCTTTCTTTGCAACACATGTAAAGAATAATAATTCCACCCACAAAAAAATGAAGAAAAAAAAAAAATTCCCACCCACCTTCGAACAAGAACCTATTTTGTTCTATTGAAAATTAAATATTGTGAGAGTAGAAAACACTCGTACCCGTGCGATGCAGGGTAAGGGAGAGAATGTGAAGTACTAATAATAAATGGCCTTGCTAACGGGTTCACGATTGCATCCGTTGAAGATACAAAAGAATATATTTGTTGGGTTTCACTTGTACCTTAAAATACACTTTTAAAGTAGGCTTGTACTTCAAAGTATACTTGAAGGTGTACTTTATAGTACAAGTGGTATCCACAAGTGTATTTTTTTGTATCATTAACGGGTGCACCCGTTGGCATTTCCTATAATAATTAGGTGATTTTTAAAAAAAAAAAATCTTTTTAAAAAAGAGAAGAGAGCTTGGCACACGACTACACGTATGTGTCGTATATTATTATTGAGAGATAAGATAGGAAATTAATTTTATATAAACTAAAAATTAAATATGGGCATCTTCAATGAAAAGCATAAAAGCTGAGTAGTTTTCTGAAGAAGAGAAAAATTATTCAGAGTTTTCTAGTCAGCCAATATCTCGTACCACTATGAGAAGACTTTCTTAGGAATAGACTAATTCTGGCCTATAGAACAGAACACAGTAATACTGATCCGCTATACACTAATCATGCTATCGCTACAGATAAAAGACCAAAGCAAAGGCCAAAGGGCGCCGATGACAAGCGATAGCTAACAAAAAGTCAAAAGAACGGAGCAGAGTTGTACTCCTATCTAAACTGATCAAGTGATAGTATAACAGCAACTAAAGAGCATATCATTTAAAATTTGACTTATACCAAAAGAAAAGAACTCCTAGGGCAATTATTCGTCGTTATCTTCAGGACCTTGGGATTTATCGAGTTCCACAAAAATTGATTTAACACGGTAATTAAGATATAGAAAAACCGTGTAGGTAGCTAAGCATAAAATTAAGTGTTATTAGATTAGGGGCTATTCTGGTAAAGTTTGGCTTTTTGAGATTTTTAGTCGATCTATATATATGAGGAGAATAACCTGTCATGAACAACATGAAAGTCCAAAAAACCTAAAAATCTCCTTAGTGGAATGATGCTTTAACAAACGTTGTCTCATATTGTGTAGAAGTGTATCGAAATTTAATGAATTCCAAATTGACTAGTTGAACGAGACCCGCGAGTTAGGGACTTGTTTTCTTCTACGTTTTTAATTTCGAAACCTCTCAAATGTTATCAATCTTTGGGGTAAATCCACACAGCGAAGGTTCGTCTTAATTGTAGCTCCCGCTGGTGGACAGTGAGATTAGTCCTCCAGAATTAATCGAGTTCCACGTAAGCTGCCCAGACACCTATGTAACGGCAAAGAAAAAGAGAAGAATTTGCTACCATGCGTATGTCAATAATTTGAAATTGTTACACTATACGTACCAATGCCGGCAAAGACTTGTTTACCACTCTCTAGCAAAATTCTGCGATAGACTCTGCAGATTCAAATTTTCTTTGCTCCCAGGAATTTTTTAATTTGATACTGCCTATTTATTCATAATTAGTTTTTGACCCCTTAGACAAAAAATGTGCCGCTAGATCCATTACTGAGGGATGAATTTCCAAAAGAAACAAAGTTGTTTCGCATTAGTATGTTTTAACATGATATCACAGCTGACTTTCGTGAGGTTTTGCGCAATACTCCATTTCTTCAGTGATTAATGTTGTATTGTTTGTATCGGAAATAAAAATAAACATAAGTGCACCTTACTTCGCCGCACACGTGTCAGGGGTCACATACGCAGATAAGTGTTGGAGTTGGTCCAACATAGTTATCAATCGCGAAATTAACAATCGCCATCAAAGGTGACTCTCGACTTATTGGCAATTAATTTTGAATATGACTATGCAAGATTTTGTAAGAGGTGAATTTTGGATTTGCTAAGTCTCTGGCAGAGACTATTTCTCTAGTCTATCTCTATCTCTTCTGCATACTACTGGACTGCTCATGCGATAAGAGCATTGACACGTCAAGTAAGAAAAAGACGTTATTTTACCCATTGACGATTGATTTTAAGTTGAATGACTCGGAGTCTTGAGAAATAAGATGCAAACATGAGTAGCATGCAGGATAATTTGGGTCTTGAGAGGATATAAAGCAAGACCTTGGTGGAAAATGATTAGACAGCACTTGGTGCTCGTGTTTAAAACGTGTAAAATGCCGAGTGAAAAAAAAAATTAACCCTTTCTAGTTTTGTCTTATAAAATGAACAAAGAAATTCGATTCAACCACTTAATTATGATTCGATTCAACCACTTAATTATGATTCGATTTTTTGTTTTTCCTCCGATCATGAGTGTTAGGGTTCGAGTTTGATTCACCGAAATCAATCTCTGCCTACATGATCAACAAGTAATATTGAAATTAGAACGAGACTATTTACATCAAAGATTGTCAGTTGACACTAGGGTTCTAATATTTTCGAGGGTTCTTTGCTCTTGGTGAGAGTCGAACCCATGAGTTTGGAGGAATAAACTCTTTACTCATTCACATGCTCCCATTCAAGCAAACCCGATCGGGTTCAATATTTCGCTTAGTTGAGGCCGGCCCGTTCGTAGCGGTTTCGTAACCGGTAACTCAAAACCACAATTTGGTGAGAATGCCTATATCTGTTAGTACTTATTTCATGATGATGCGTATTCCTGCTCTTCTATGGTCTATTTCTACTAAAACCTAAATGATATGATGCAGTTTATGACCGAGTAGTAAATCCTTTGGGAGATACTCCTGCGCAACCAGCACCGCCAACAACGAATACTGAAGGGAAAATTCACTCTCATACGTAGCCATATCAACAACGAAATACTAGTATGATTGTCTATCTTTGGAATCATCAGCACGGTGTTCAGAATCGCACGATTCACGATTTGATTCGCGCATAAATAATACAAATTTAAAGGTGAATCAAGATTTATTTAAAATCGGTGGTGAATCGTACAATTCACGATTCAATTCGTGAATCGTAACAAAAATCAGTGGTGAATCAAGCAATTCGCGTTTGGAATCACAATTCACGCAAAAACTATATGAATATTTATGTAAAGCAACGTTTACCACAATTGTTGCATTCGTCATATATGAAACCACTTTTGCGGTTTTGCAAAAGTATAAGACCATATATATTTTTCAGGAACGAAAAACTTTATTCCCATGCAAGATTTGTCAATAATTCATTGCTTGGTACTAATTCTGATTCAGGGCAGGGCTCCGAGCCTTGGACCAACCCACATATGTTGCCATATAAGCACATAATAAATCTTTAACATCTACATGCATATATCCGTTTCATTCTGGTATTATTTTCCTATTATGTACAAGTGTTTCATTCTGGTATTATTTTCCTATTATGTACAAGTGTCTCTCCTATTGGACCACGTGATCATCAATTAATAGTAATTGAAAAGAAACTTCAATATTTAGGGGTGCACAAGAAAACCGATATAAGAACCTGTAGAACTTATAATATCCTTTAAATGTTTTATGAGTTGTTTGGTGCACCAAATTCTAAATAATCTTTTGAGTTCATGCGTTTTGAAAAAGTGTTCCAACGCTAATCAGGTAGAACCGGAACCGTCCCGAAACTGGTCCGATCTTGCAGTTCCGAACTGGACAAGTTCTCCACGTATATTGGTTAAGTTTTGGTTCTTAATTTTCTAGGACCGGTCGGAATGGTCTGATTATTGAATTTCTAGAGAATCAGTCCAATCCGGACCGTGTGCACCACTATAATTTATGCTTAAATTATTCAATTTTACAACATATCTTTAGTATGAAGGTGATTAGATATACATTTTCTAATGTGCTACAGTATTAAAATTTGGCCTGCCGTCTCAGGACAACAAAATCAGTCCCCCACTTCGTTCTCACGCAAATGGCCTGAAAATATACAGAACATATATTGGAGTCTACACTGGAGAGATTCCAGTTACATCCCACAAATCAGTCACACTATTAGATTATCTGCTGCACTACTATTACACACCAACTTATAAAGCTCGAATGCCCACAGACACCGCGAATTGTCATTGATCAAATTACAAATTAAATAAGACGAAAAAGAAAACACACTCAAAGTGCCATTTCTGCCTGTAATGCAGCGAGTTCATCTTCCTCAGCTGTGCGCTTCTGAGGAGCAGCTCGAGCCGGTTGCCTGCCAGCTGGCACTTGCACCGGCGCTGCAGGGGCAGTCGTTGCCGGCTGCAAAAGCTCTTCCTCCAACTCAGCACCCTCCAGTTCCTCAAGTTCTGCTTCCAATTCATCCTGGAACGAAAAAGATGTTTGAGTAGACTTACATAACTACAATAAGGCTCAGTTTGGATAAATGGATTTCAATGGGGAATGAGAAAGTGATTCCACATTCTCGTGATTTCTACGTAATAGACAGACTGGAAATGAGAATATTAACTCCTCATACCATAAGCAACCCGGAATCACATTCGCAAACTAGTAGGAATTTGATACCTTCAAAAAAAAGTTTTGATTCCTTGTAACTAAATGTCCCTTCATATTGGCTAAATCCTGAATTCCAAACTCAATAACTAAAAGATAGAAATATTGGCTAAAGAATTTCCAAATAAGTTTTATCGGATAAGATTCCCGAACGAATACAAACATTGGAATCAGATTATCCAAACATTGGAATCAGATTACTGCAGGAATTTAATCACTAGGAATTTGATTCCTTGTAACTAAATGTCCCTTCATACTGAAGATTATGGGATCCAAACAAAACCTAACAACTTCGATTAGGAAGAGAATAGACCCAGAATAAAAGATTGTTTTGTGTATGAATCTAATTAGTGCTTTAAAGAAACAAAATAATTAGAGCTTTAAAGAAACAAAGCGAAAACCTCATCAAAATCAGCTGCTGCACCAAT
>JAXBDA010000001.1:0-95997 GCA_036023075.1 Gaultheria prostrata | reverse complement strand
CTCAAATTTGGATAAAAAAAGGTCAAGGGCTGGAGATGCTCAAGCCCCTTTTGAAACTGACTTACAGAATTACGCATCAGAGTGCCTTCCGACTGCGTACCAAGCCTAAGGACGCCTAGGGGAGAGTTGAAATCGGATTGAACCCGACTAGAAGCTCCAAAGGAAGAACCGGATCACACCCACCCACATATGCTAATCAAATTTGCCAAAATATATCACAGTGTAAAGGGAAACACCAAAAAACAAAAACAATAAGCTCATATAATACCAATCAAAAGACATCCTGAACAACCAACCTCGAAAATCAATCATTGAACAGCTCAATTAGAACTAATAATTAGACACTAATCGCATACCTGGTTCAGACTAGCAAAAATCAATCACATATGTAAAGTGAAACACCAAAAAGACAGAGAATCGTACCTCGTTCAACTTGTCTAAAGTGGAAAGAGTATTAGCCTCCTGCTTCGGTTTGCCGAAAATTCGAGGAAACATGGTGTTGATTCGATAGGAAATCAAAGTCTAGAAATATTCTGAAGCAATCAATAGCAACCTCATATGAGCCCTAATTTTGATCTCTCAAACAGAGCTAAAAATAAGATCTAATCAAAGAATCAAAATAACCTGGGGATTCGATTCGAGGGTCTAAGACGTCAACGATCGATCGACGGATTTCTCCACAAAAATAAAAAATAAAATAGTAAATAAAACAGAGGTTGGGAATTAGGAAGAAGATGATGAAATCGTATGCGTGTTGGTTAGAGAGAGAGAGAGAGGTGTAAATAAGAATTTGGATTAGTTACACATTTACCCACCATGTTTGTTATTTTACTCGAAATCCCCTTAAATTTCATCTCCATTCTTGGAGTTCACAAATTTTTATTGGATCACAAAGTTCTCTTTCTATTTTCCAAATGATTTTACGAGATAAAATTTAATTTTTATAGAGGTGAAATAAAATTATATTATTTTTATAATTGATAAAATCTAATATTGATAAACTCCATTTTATGCATTTATTTGATTAAATCGAGTTTTGATTTTATCATTTGAGGACTGTTGATTTTAGCAAATCTTGATTCTAGCAGATTTTATCATTTGGAAACTCACCTTAGAAGAAATTTGTCTATAAGTTTGTTTTTTCATCTAAATTGTTAGTAAATTTTTTGTTTATAATCATATAGAGCGCCGTGAAAAATTTCTGAGAGCATATTATGATTTTCTAGCTTTTACAAATAAAGCTATGATTCAGATACTATTACAGATTTTGAGAAGTTGTGATTAATATAAAGACAAAAATATTCTCATTGTTCTAACAATTACCCTTTGGTCAGCGACAAAATAGACTAATTCACAGCAAAAAGCTTATTTCACGGTGTTTGCAACAAACTCTACTCCTACTCTTTACCTTCCGTAATATTAATCCAAAATCCAAAGCTCTAGCAAACATTGTTCATGGCTTCTCCAGAAAATTGAAATCTAGAATTTAAAGTAAAATCAACAATCTAAAATCTAGGAAAAAGCTATCGCCAACACCCCGAAAGAGTGTTCTCTTCCAAAAAGATACATTAATAGATGAGAAATAGAATTAATTATTTCGTACCCCGGTTTTCTCATTAATAATGGAATCAATGGACACATCATTAATTATTTTGTACCCTATTTTCTCATTAATAATAATAGAGTCAAATAAACATAGATATTGTTTGATAGTAAAATAGAGAACTGGAAACTGAAAGAGAAAAAAATTTAAAAATTAAGTACTGAAAATTGAATATAAAATATTTAAGTTGAAAGCTGTTCGATATAAGCTGACGAACTGAACTGAATGATATAACCATGTGGTGGTTGTGGTGGCAAGTGTTTGATTGCAGTGGAGATGGTGGTGGTAGATGTTGGGAAAATTACGGAAAATAGAGAATTTCAAACAACAATTTCATTCCAAAATCACTACAAACAGATTACTTAAATTGATTGAACAATATGGAAAAAAGTAGTACAAGATACAAACAAAGTGATGGAAACGAAACAACCGAGTCCTGTGTGATACAACAATCTCCTTAACAAAGATTTGCTGCCTACCGTGGTGGGTGTAGGATTCACCGGCGTCTTCGTCCCAGTATAAACAGCTAAACCATAAGCCGACGGAACACCACCGTCGACTGCTTTGGCGAACTTACTTGCGTTTGCCTCTCTCTCTCAAAGAACTGTATTTTCGAAAGTAAAATATAGAGTACAAAATTCTTGTGTCTTCAACAAATACGGGATGACTAATATATAGGCTAGTCGATGGCCAAGTCAATACCCTTAGCTTGCAAGGAACGTGAATGTGGAAAAAACATCTCTTGATACAATGTACATGTAATGGAACACATTGGTTGTCTCGAGAGACCCTTTGCATGTCCATTTTAAATCATTATGAAATTGTAAAATTTCCAACAGCAGAGAGACGGAGGAGTGGGGATGACGAGAACGGCAGCAAATGGTGGTGGTAAATAGGTGGGTCGATTGCAACAATAAAGCCTAAAGGTGATGGAGAAATGAAGAGATGGTGGCAGTTGGACCGGCAACGATGGTTGTAGAGCAGGTCGACTGGTGCCTAGTGATGCGTGTTCGTAGCATTGGTGGACTGCTACCGGTGGTTGTAGCGTAGCATTGGTGGAGCGGTGGTTATGTTTGTGTTTGTAGTAACGGCAATGGCGGTGGCCGTGAAAGCCTATGTAGAATAACGTAACCAAAGTTAACATGGCTGAAAAATAACCCCAAAGCATATACAGCAAGTCAATCGTATCGCCTGGATCTAGTCTAGTCTCTTGGACGGCATGGTTACCGGTTTTTCAAAGCTCAGCAGTTCTCCATCCTTCACAGAAGAATGCAAGTGCCAGAAGCAACAAGTGTCATGAACTTCAGATACCCTACCGTGTTAAAAACCACCATGTACACCTTTCAAGCTGTTTTCCAGCAATCATGACAAACCAGCAAAAAACCAGTTAGGACAAAGATCACAAGTGCAAAAGGATTCAAAAAATGCTGCGGAACACGTGGGTAAATGAAGAACCATAATTCAACTGATGAAAGCCCTTCTCCGTGAGTTTGCCCCCCAAAAAGACACCATCAAATACTGAAATTGACACTAACACATTATTATAAGATTACTACCCAAAATAAAAATACAAAGTGCACGAGTCTTACCTTTTTGTTTTTTCTTTTGAACTGCCACATGAGTCTTACCTTATTGGGCAGAAAACACAAATACAGAGAGGTCCTCGGGATATAAGATAACGAAGGGACCAGGACTAGGCATAACTAAATTGCTCCAACTACAAAAACCACTCCCTCAACACATTCGGAAACTAGTTGGTCTCAGACATATTCTTCAACACTTAGTTGCTGCGCAACTCTGGGCGAACAAAGTCGGCATCAGCGGGTACAGAGATGTCGACCGAAGGTCTCAGGCGAGCACAGACCTCGATTGCTCCATGCACAGGATCAGACAGGAAGTTGCTGATGAGATCTCTGTTGATGGGAGCACCATTGTCCACTGCCACCAAGGCCTGCTGGGTGAGAATATAATCGAAACGCGGGGCCCACTTCCTTGACCCTAGCCTTGCTGTGGTGGAACAATTATCAACCATGAATGATACTCCACGGGCATGCATGAAAGGATTCAAAGAGTCGACTGCTTCAATAACACTTTCATTGATGATCTCAGAGTAGGAATGTCCTTTCTTCCTCAGAACCTCAATCTGTTAGTCCCCATAAATGATAAAAGATTGTCAGTCCTAACAATTGATGATAGATATTTGTTTCCAGATATTTACCATGGTTCCGAAAAAAACAATATCAGAGAATATAAAGAGCACCATTATTTGATTGGGTATAACAGAGCAACATCATCATATTCAAGTTTCAGGAGACTACAGAAAAGCACGATATTCCCTAACAGAGATCAATCCAATGAACCATGTTCCATACTCGATGCATACAAACATGCCTCTTGAATAGTTATTACTTAAAAGCAACTAACCTATAAAATAAATCCCAGTTTGTGTGACAGCCTAGCAATTGATGCTGATCTAGAGATGGTGCGTGTAACCCACCTTGAAGGGCTTACTAATACAACTAATGCATCTTACAAGAAAATGACTAGCACAATTACAACACAAAAAACAATTACAACACAAAAAACACATTCGGTAACAAAATAAGAATTATGCAGAACATATCCAGAACAACTTGGCAGCGGTATTTGTGACGTTACATACATGAAAGGATCACCAAAAAAACGCATCACGATCTATAGCGATTAGGTATCAAGATCATGCTTCCATGCCATATTGGCATTAAGCCATTAACCAACTTGGCAGTGTGAACAGTGCTAACCTGGGCCATCATCAATGCCACATAGACACCTGCTGTAAAGGGATATAATGGGCCTAAGTCACCTGCTGGACGTACTGCTCGAACCTTTTCACCTACTTTCCACATCCGTGTCTGATCAATTTTACCCATTGGGAAAGCTGGCAAACCATCCTTCTCCTGTAAGATTGGTGGGAGAGGAAATATGTAAAACAAATACTCAGAACACTCGCAGGAAATATAAGATTTATCACAGAAATGTGCTTATAAACATCGTAAAGAAGACAAGTTCACAAGCCAACATGAAACACTATAGCATAATTTGAAAACCAATGGTTTAGAGCCATATTCTTATAATGGACCCACAAGGGATTACTACACGAACATACATAAAAGCGACGCCCGGCCAAGACAACACTCCTGATCTCGCTACCGGCAGCTACATCCTCATAGCACTCGTACAATATATCCATACTGGGATAATAAGAAGCACTATATGCAGCCTCAAACTCCCTTTTGCCATCTTTAGACAACGAGTTATACAAGGCCAGCATACCCTGTTAGAGGGAGAAAACAAGTCATGCAGTAGGTAAGAATTTCAAAACAGGAAAAGATTTGTCACAATAAAAGTATGTAACTATGTATACAGCACCAAGCCAGTAAATACACAGATGCAAGCACCGATCCATGCATGCGCACGCGTGAATGGTGATGGAATACAGGATGGAGTCACTGACCTTAGTTGATATGGTTTTCGAGATAACCCCGGTTATGCATTCAACAGTATTCTTGTAAGCTAAATCTTCACTCATTCCATTTTCAGTAAACCTTCTAAACAAGGTCTCAACGACTCCGTGTACCGCACCCAATAAAATACCTGATGTGAGAGAGAGAGAGAGAGAGAGAGAGAGAGAGAGAGAGAGAACCATTTAGGGCGCTAATTAGGCCTAACACACACATAACACTCCTATTAATACTTAAATACCCTACGTCACTAATAGTAAAAATAGAACTCCTAATAATACCTATTAAACAAAACAGGAAAATGTAAGTATCAATTTTTCAAGCAAATAACCAAGTTCGAGTAAGAAACTGCTATTCACCTCTCTCGCCAAATATGTCACTCTTGTATTCCTGCTCAAGTGTAGTGGCAAATGTAAACGGAGAACCAAGGGCGACTGACCATCCAAGGGCAACTTCAGTGGCTCTACCATCAACATCCTGTCCATGAACATAGCATCTTAAGAACACACAAGAGAGAAGAAGAGAATGCATGAACTGGAGAGAGAGAGAGAGAGAGAGACCTGGTGGACTGCGAAACTCGAATTGATTCCAGCACCATTTATTTGCTTCCCTTGAACATACAGTCTCCTAACAGACGGACCCATTCCCTTGGGACATACTGCTATCACACTGATGTTCTTGGGGAAATCAAGTCCCATTGACTGCAAATGGCCAAGAAGAAACCCATGGGAGAGCCCCAAAATGCTGTTTGGTTTCATATAGGAGAATACTTTCTCGTAGTTATCAGCCTGCAAGACATGCTGAAATTAAGGACAAGAGAACTGAAATAGAACATAGAACAGATCAGATAATTGCACAATCACCTAACTCACCACTATGACTACAGATAGTACACTAAATGGTGCACAGTCCACCCTAAGCCCTGTTATCTGGTTGGTGATGTAATAGGTCACTTTAACACCCCCTGAGATCCCACATGTAAGCATTACCTCTATTTACCCTTAAAGTTTCACCGAATAGCGTCCCTTTTGTTTCCTCCTTGGAAAGATCGTTCATCATTCTTCCCATGCTTTTCATATCTCCATGGATATTTGATCGTAAATAAGGCTGTAGATATTTTGCCTTTTCATTAACCCATAAACTACATGAAAGACTTTAATATTTATTCTAAATTTTTAACAGATGTCTATCATATGATCACATCTTCACTTCACATAACTCACCAGTCCCCACTACAATCACAAATACAGTGTGGACTGAGGAGATCACAATGGATTGTATATTGTTAATTAGAGAAGAGAGATAAGTGTTTAGGGTGTTAATTAACCCTCACACAACATAACTTTATTTAACTAATGTGGGACAACGACTAAACAGTATTCTAACATATATCATCCGATGATAAAAAATACAAGGAATTGATAATTATCTAGATGATGCAAGTAAAGGGAATAAATTCAGGGTCCATGCTTTCTTAAACCCTGTAGCAGTAAAGGAGGGTTTAAGCAGGAAGATACAACATATTTTTATTCTCAGGAAACAGAAAGCAGAAATGGACAAACCAATGCTTTATGCATGAAAAAGTAGCAATGTTTTGTACATCAAAACAATTGAAGCCACAGACTCGCTGGAGTTCAATTTCTATAGGAGAATTCGATTTTGTATGCAGCAACAAAAAAGACAATAACAAGTTTGTTCCGAATTTTTTAATCATCCTCCTAAACACCCAAGAGCTCCAACCAAGGAGCATGGAATGTATCAGTATCACAATGCTCAATTAAACTAAAAAACCTTGATAACAATTAGTTAGGAGTCGGGCGAATGCATAATCATATAACCAACATAACTGTTCTGGCAAAGATCTTGGTTAAGAAGAATTTTACAGTACTGACCTGTGCTGCATCAGAAATCAAGAGCAGCACCAGATCACTGCCAGATATTGTCTCCCATATGTCACCGAGGGTTCCATTCTCTTCAGTAAAACCAGCAGCCCGTGCCTCGGCAAAGGAACGAGAACCCTTCCTGAGACCAATCTGCATAATCAAAGAAAACATGACAATCAAACATATGCCAAGAGAGAAACTGTCTACCAAATGGTCAGCTATTCACAAGACAAAAAAGTAAAAAAACATAGACTCAAAAACTCACCAACAAATAATACATAAATATGGAAAAACAAGTACCTTGACCACGATGTCTGATTTTGCCTCTCCCAGAGAATCCCTCAGATTTTGTGCTTGAGCAGGGCCCTATAATGGAATACAATGATGTTAACTCTGTTAATAGCGATGCATATTACCAATGTTCATCTTTTAAGTATTAATGTCGACGACAGAGCCATAACAGAATAAATTTGGATGTGTAAATCCATATGGAGTTCATTGACTCAAATTGAAGGAAAACGTTTCCAGTGTAGATACAATTTACAAAATATGCCTTTGTAAATGACAAGTCATGCAAAAAAAAAATTCAAAATCCATTCACCTTAAAATGAGTTCCAGGTTAATGAATTTGAGCACTAAAATCTGCATTACTTTGTCAGAGTGCAAAAATATATTTTTGAAACCACCGGTATCTCTTCTCTGGTTTTAAACAGAAAGAAGACCAGTTTGTTGATGGGGCATGGGATAAATCTCTGTCTTTATCTCTCCCCTTTTCATCTTTTCTTCATTGGTTCTTAAAGAATAAACCAAACCAAACCAAACCAACTGAGCCTTATGTCCCAAATCAATTGGGGATTGGTTCTTAATGAATATAAGAACCAAGCCATTCGAAACTCAAAAGAGTAGTTGCCTAAAATGGCGGGCTAAAATAGATCAAGTTTTAAAAGAGCTCTTCGTAGAGCTTTACAAGGCGTCAGTTCACCTAGCGAGGCTTAGGCCGACAAGGCAAGGGGCATGGAAACCACATTCTTAAGCCCGACCTACACAAGTTATTTTAGAACCCACATTTTGTGAAAGGAATTTCTAAAAAGTGGCAAGCAAAAGTAGTTAGCTATGTAGAAGACATAGAAGTGATCTTTGTGTGGATTGAGTACGGCTGAGCTTGATTAATCAATCTGTGAAGTTTTGAGAATTTTTTTGGTCTTTTCCCAGTCTAGATCGTAACAGCTAGCAGAGTTACTCCATGTTAATTTCTTGCCTCCTTCTGTTGGAGATACTGCTTATCTTTTGAATTGAATTATACATTACCTACCAAAAACACATCATAAACATATGAAATGCCACTCCTCAGAGATTATCAAATTAAAAGTTGACATTCATCAGAGAAAAACTTTATGATCCAATGTGATTCCGAGTAGAAAACGGATAGTGCTCAGATGAGGAAAAACAAATGTGTCTCAAAAACCCAAAGAGGCAGCGGATCATAAAGGGTGACCCATTACCTGTGAACCCCAGCCAATAACTCCAATTTGCTTAACACCTTTGAACGCTTCCGGTAGCAAAGGGAACAAATCCCTCCCTCCTTTCACAATATACTGCAGAAATTCTCAAAACAATAAATCCAAATACTAACATGAATGAAGAACCAAAAAACCGAACACATCAATGTCTCGATTGATGAATGAAATACCTCATCGTGACCCGCGAGAGTAATTTTCTCTTTGTTGAACACAGAGGTCTCGAAATCGATCATCGTCGGGGGTTTAATTGCTGGCATAGAGACCATTTGAACTCGAAGAACTGAACTTGAACCAGAGCCACTTGCGGGAAAGGCTCGAGCTTTGAGAGGCTTCGAGGCTGTTTTCGAAGGGAGAAACCCTAGAGAGAGACCTCCAAGGGTTTTGGAAGCTGGTATAAGGGTTTTTGATGAAGAAGAAGCTGGAGCTAGGGCGGGAGAGAAGGAGGTAGCAGACATTGGGACTGTACACAGCAGCTGTGGAGGAGAGAGAGTCGGAGAGACGGCAGTCACGGCACTGAGAGATTTGCAAGCTCTTTTATAGTGCGATTCGTGTAAGCCCTAGTATTTGGCTATTTCTAACGTGTGCACTGTGCAGGGTAACCACAACAACAACAAAAAACGTGTGCAGGGTAGGTGATTTACAAAATCTCGCAGGGTTATTTACCTTTTTGATCCCCAAAATATTAGTAAATGGCCAATTTAGTTCCTAACATAAACATTCATCCAATTTTATTCCTAAAGTTTAAAAAATGTGTCAATTTGGTCTCCACCCCTAGCACCGTCCCTCATGCCCGTCAAAACGGCGGGTATTAGCGGTATTTCACCCTAAACAGTACGGCAAAATAAATAAAAACATCAAATAAATAAATAAAATTGAGGACCTCCACTTCATCCATTATTCTCTACTTGCCCCACCTGATTCAACTTCATATTTCTCTCTCTCTCTCTCAACCAATCCTACTCAGTCTCCTACTTCCTTCACCATCGCAGCAATAGATAAATACTTAAAATTAAGATTCCAAATCCAAACTAACCCTAAAAAAGAGGAGCACACCACCTTTCACCATCAACCCCAAAACCCCAATTTTACCTCACAATAAAAAAACCTCCTCAGTACAAGTGGAAAATCTCTATCTATAACTCATCTTCCTCATCAAAGCTCGAAAAGAAAGACGCATCAGCAGAGTTCATTTGCCCCCATTTCCAGCTCCATAATGTTTGACCCAGTCGTTGTCTCTTTCCAAGAAAACGACGACGTAGTGAATCGAGAGTAGAGTCGGTGTCATCAGCACGACACATTTCAAAATTAATAAAACAGAGAGTTCCTTAAGAAAAAACGGCCAACCAAGAGAGAGTTGCTAGAGTTGAGGAGATCGTCCACGGATGACAACGGCTAAGTAACGACGGTGTGGGCTACAAATCGAGAAGATCGACCCACGTGCATCAATGGCTGCAAATCGAAGGCTTCAGAAAAATACCCACGGTCGACGGCTGGGGTTCAGGTGATAGGTTTGAGAGTGACAGACTGAGATTGGGAATTTGAGGAGAAATTGGGCGAGGTTTTTCTGAATCAGGGATTGGGGAAGAGATAGAGGGGGGTACGGGGAAGAAGTGGATGACCTCTATTTTATTTTTTTAGATGTTTTTAGTTTATTTTGTTGTTGTGTTTGGGGTGAAATACCAATGATGCCCTCCGTTTTGACTAACAAGAGGAACGTTGTTACGGGTGTGGACCAAATTGACACACATTTTAAATATTGGAGACAAAATTGGACGAATGTTTATGTTGGGAACCAAATTGGCCACTTGCTAATACTTTGGAAACCAAAAAGGTAAATAAGTCAAATCTTGTGTGCACAACACCATGTGGGCAACTGTGCGGCGGTTCGTATCGTTTTTTCACGAAGGGCCACTAGGGGTACCAAAAATGATAGAACCATACTTACTTCCACAGTCACACTCAAAAGTGTGTAGGTTCCACACAAACTCACTGCTCCATTGTGTGGAGCCCACACACTTACAAGTGTAGGTGTGTAAATTAAGTGTGGTTGTAGAATTGTTGTTACGGGTACTTACAATTATGCATAAATCAGCCCATTGACCTATGTAAGAGCATCCCCACCAAAGCAATGAGGCTCCTCATATGGGATCTCTTTCTATATTTTACCAATGTTTCTCCTCAAAACCCATTGCAACAGACTTAACAAAGACCTTTGTAAATTACATGGATGAACAGTACCTCAACAAATACCTCCCCTTTTGTTCAGCCACTATCCAATTGCTTTTTTTTTATTCTTTTGTTGAACAATTTTCTCACTCCTCCCCACATACCTGTGTGTATAGATATTTGATATGTGTGTAATAATAATATTTTATTGTAGTTAGAAGAATAGAGATGATTGTTGAAGTATTGAAAGAGATGTGGATAGGTAAAATGAAAAATGTGCACTATTCATTAATATTTTTGGCTTAAAATTTGTTGAGACTGTTGTGTTTGCTCTAAGAGTCCCACGCAAAAAATCGGTGCCATTCATTAATTTTAGAATAATTTTTCGAGTAGTTCCATTTAGAATCAGCTTAATCGGATAACTTTATGTCTTTGATCCAATGTTACAATTTTTCCTCAAGAATTTAAGATCCTAGATTATGAATGAAAAATTGGTACATTGGATCAAGCACTTATGGTTATCAAATTGATCTTATTTTCGCGGGGCTATTCTAAAAATCATTTTAAAATTAATGAACGTCTCGAAAATTTTATATAGGACCCGTACATGGGCCCCAAGGGCCGATATATGCACCATCGCCCATCGGTGCATAAAAATCTGTACTTTTTTTTTGCATCGATGAAAAACTTCGTAGATATAAAGGAGTCAATACAAGAAAAATAAATAGCTAGAGCTAGAAGGGTTACAACTTCAACAGCAAATACAACAAGCAAAACTAAGATAGGCAACTTCCAAAGCAAAAAGATTCATCCAGCAAACTATCATGTTAAACTAGATTGTATTCTTGGTGCAGGGTGGGAGAGAATGGTTCTCCACTCTCCAGATGCTGTTCCTTGGTCCATCAAACCTTTTGGAACCGAATGCTAGTTTTGCTCAAATGTCACAGAAGCTGATTGTCTCACCCATTGTCAAGACCTTGGTGTCCAGCAAAGTTCCGAAAAGGTGTGTAAATTAACCACGTCGTTCCAGAGAGTTTTTCATCAGGTCGGAGCTTCAGATGTTGACTGGATTGATAGCATATCTAGGGACTGGAGATTCAAGAGGATAATCACTGCTTACATTTTGGAATGGAATTAAGCAGGGTGCAGAGAATGTGTCCACAATTTGAATAACACCTTCATGGTGGATGAAGCTCTTGGATGGCCCGAGTCAAAGTTCAGTATGGAGATGGCGATTGAAAGATAGACGTAAAACGCGTGTCATGAAATAACGTGCCGAATGGAGGTTGATTCATGTCTTGTGAACTGCATATGACTTGCAAGTTGCAACAATTTGCAGGTATCAGTTGATTCATGTCCTGTGAAGTGCATCCATTGGGTGGAGAGAGGAGTTGCAACTGCTTGAACTTCTGATTAGGCCTCAGCCAAAAGAAGGGCATGACATATTTGGACAAGGCTGGGAAAGGCCTAAAAATGTTTTCATGGTGGCAGCAAAGGCCTTCAACAAGCAGCAAAAACAAGAAGGAAAAAATGGTATTAGTTCTTTAATTCCTCATTCGATTTCCAGTTAGTCAAGAATATGTTTACTTCTTCAATATGTCAAGAGAATGGAAACTAAAAGAGAGTGTACAGTTAGCGATGCCAAATACATACTCACTTTTGGGTGTCTTTGAATTGTCAAAAAATATTTTCGCCCAAACACGAGACTAATATATATTGAAACGATGTGTTCTTCAAACTTATCTTTTCGTTCAAACAAACCAAACCATACCGAGCCGTATGTCCCAATCAATCAATTAGGGTCGGCTACATGAATCTTGTTTTTTCATTGAGCTCTTTCTAGGAACCTCTTTACTTAGGTATAGTAAGCCCAAGTCTTTTTTTGTATGATAGCATCCAGAGTCAATTTATGTCTTCCTCTTCCCCTAGGCCTACTATCCACTACTATCATATCACTCTTCTTTTCGTCCAAAGACTCCAAACAATTAAAAGGAAAATATAATGAGTTGTTTAAACTTTTTTGAACTCCGTTCTCGTTTCTTATCAATCCCCTTCCCCTTTTTTTTTTGTTAGGAAAAGTAACTGTGGAGCAAGAAAACGCAGCTCAAGCAGAAGCTCGGGCGAGTGCAAGTATGGAATTGCAGATGGAGAAATTCTCAGGGATTTGGAACTGGGTCAATGAAATCTTGGGTCGGTAAGTGGCTAAGAGGATATATATCAATTAGCTGTGCACAATTCTGCAAAACATTTTGTATATGTAGATTGTGGTTAAGAACTCCAGACCCTCAAAAAGTGTGATGTCCTTTTGCTCTGGACAGACACGATTCCGGCTTGGGCAGGTGTTTGGCGGTCGTGTCATTGTGGAGGTGGCAGTGAGTAGGGTTGCAAACAAGCCGAGCCGAGCTTTGTGGTGTTCGAGCTCGGCTCGTTTGCTTAATGAGCCCAAAACTCGAGCTCGAGCTTGGCTCGGTAGTAAACGAGCCGAGCCCTTATCGAGCCGAGCCCTTATCGAGCCGAGCCAGACTAATTTACTTAACGAGCCTCTTTAAACGAGCCGAGCCTATTATACGAGCTAAGCTTTTGCGAGCCGAGCTCGGCTCGTTTAGTAAACGAGCCGAAAACTCGAGCTCGAGCTCGGCTCGATTAGTAAACGAGCCGAGTCGAGCCGCGAGCTGCTCGCGAGCAGCTCGGCTCATTGCAGCCCTAGCAGTGAGGGGGAGGAGAGAGAAGAGGGTTAGGAGGAGGAGGAGGAGGAGGAGGAGAGAGATGGGGAGCATGTGAAGGGAATGTCGTTTTTGCCCCCCTTTTTTGGGACCATAATTCCATGTTTTGGGAACACGAGTGATTTTCCGTCCATCTCGCAAACAGAAGTTAGATTTAGGACCACATACTCTTTAAGGGTGATAGTTCAAGGACTATATAAAGGATTTTGAAAGTTCAAGAATGAAGTAGAGAAATGAGTGATAGTTTAAGGGATATTTGGAAAAAAACTCTTCTGTTACCTTTGGGAAAACATCAGAAACCACAAAAATTTGATGTAAAACTAACATTTGTGAAATTTTTTTGAATAAAGAGAAAACCAATAAACAAAAAAAAACGATTTATGTTTATTTGCCAAACTAGGCCGTTTCAAATAACTAATCACAGTATTGTTTACAATCCCCAAACAGGAATGCTGAGGGACATTGTGGTTGTCGAGAGCCTTCTGCCTTGTCTCTACTAATGAATGTAATCATGGTGGAAGAATTGGGAAGCAAGGATAAGTTTCTTCAGGCATGTTTTTCAAATTGAAATGACATTGTTTAGATCATTAATAATTATATGTCCGTATATATGCACGTGTGATCCGTATAATCTTTGGTTATATACTCGAGAATAAATATTATTTGGTACTTCCTAAATGTACCTATGGTTAAAAACATTAATTCTCTTTTCTTGAAGTGTCATGTAGCATTATAGCTTTTGGATACTGTGATGTCATGTATCTGAATTTCGGTGATACTTGCAATACTTTTTGGATAAACTTATTCTCCTTATGCATGGGGCTTCAAGGCGTACCTGCTTTATATCTTTTCTCTCGCACGCAACTTTATATAGATATTACTGTTCGCTATACTTTCGCTGCTTTGTCTCTTGAGTCTCCACCCAATAGCCATAGTCTTTTATAGATGGTGACTACACCCAAAGTGAATTTTTTTCGTACTTCTCAGAGATCACCTTCACCCAATGTGAATTTTTTCCATGGCCGAATCTCAATAGTGCAGCGTTCTGAATATGTAGCTTTTTAACCCCCTTGCCACCAAATCTCTTTGCTTTTGAGATCTTATCCCATGGCTCCCCATGGCTCCCATTTAACAAGATGCATCTTCCTCTTCTCTGCACTGTCCCTGCAACTGTAGAAGGCACCTTAAAAATTGATAGTATGAACGTAGGGTACTCAGAGTTTTTTCTTTTTTTTCCCCTTAATCTGAGGGTACCTCCTGGTTTTCCATTTGCTAAAATGAAAAATTCATAAAATCAAGTGGGTGATTTTAGCAAATGAGAAAACTAGGTGCAATCAACCCATTTTTGCAAAGGAAAGTGGGTTGATTTTAGCTCCTGACTTGCTCATTTGCTAAAATCACCCACTTGATTTTATGAGTTTCTCATTTTAGCAAATGAGAAACTTACAGTTGATTTAATCAATTTAAAGTCTTCCCGCAATCAATAGAAATCTTTTCTTCCAGCATGGTAACTTCTTCTTCACCCTCACACTGACAGGCAACCAAGTAAAAATTCTTCTGGGATTAGATCCCAAAGCAATCCCAGATACTTTATTGGAAGGGATTCCACCCAGCCCAGCTTTCCATCGATGTCAAGCGTCATATAACATAAACCGTTGTCTACTTTAACAAGGCAACTGGACCGGAGGGCCGCCTAAGTCATCCGAGCAGTTGGATCCTCGGATACCGTCTCCTACTACATGGCACTGAATAGTGTGATTCCGTAATATGCAAGGGGTCAATGTGCTTACGAGATCCAGGTCTCATTGCAGTGTCATAGTAACTTTTCCAATTCTTCGAACCCAAGTCCCCTCTTAGTGGTGAACCATTCTTGAAGCTGCTAAAGCAGAGAAAATTATTACAGCCATATGATGTATGTCGTACAGAAGATTCAAATCATCATTTACCCAGCACAAAAATGGAGTTGGGACCACGAGTCTCCTAATAGACAGTTATTTTCAGCAAGAAAACATTTTAACCACAATGATACACCTTTTTTCTAATCTTGGTCAGGTCGGCCGTGTTAGTGTTGCCTAAAAACTCAGAAGTTTCAAAACTATAGCTATTGGGTGAATGATGACATAGATTACACAATATGTGATCTGGAGCTGCTGGAAATTGGATGCTTGCAAGTTCGTACTTTCAACATGACAAACTTAAGCATTAATCTAGGAAAGATTACACGTAAAAGAATAAAAGGAAATCCAACCCTAGCATACAACAGAAAGGAAACTTGTACTAACAAAAGAAGGATAAGATGTATGACTTGTCAAAGTTTATACCCATAGGAATCACATAAAGAAACTGGAAGTCAGCTTGCTTATATCAATTTAGTAAATGCAAGCGTGAACTGTCATTTGATCATTCAAAAATCAGCCTTTTTTCTACAAGAAGAATTTTTCATATCACAAATGTTCAGAACAAAAACAGAAGGACTGGGAAGGAGAAATGCAAGAAAATGCTAAATAACCAGGAGGCAGTAAAGACCTACCCACGAGCTTCCCAGAGTTCAAGAAATAATTAAGCAAAGAAATAAAATAGTAGGACTTTACGAGTTTACGCAAGTAAATAGCCAATAAAGATAATGACATAGCTTTAAAGCCACATAGGCAAATTCATAAACAAAATTAAGCATAGGGAAAGGTTGCATGTATCCTTTGACACTAGCCACCCATCCAAGAGCTGCCTACAATGAAATAGTACAAAATAAGAACCCAAAAATTATGTCAAGAGTCGAGAGCAATAAATGGCAGGAAGACTATTGCGAAATTACTAACTAACGACAAGGACACCAGAGTTACAGACCTCCATTTAGGATTCCAAAACTTTAAGGCTGACTGATATGGTACTTTGATGAAGTAATAGATTCTAGGAAAGGAGCGAATGTTAGCACCAATTTATTACCTGTGCATGACGATTTTGAACTGCGTCTATGATTTTCTGCTTCTATCCCCATCCAGGACGGCACCTTGCACAGAATACTAAAGATATATTCTTCAAAAACATTCTGTTGTATATTTGAGTTCTCACCCAGCAGTGTCCGTTGAACAATCCAATTTGTCCCCAAATACAAAAGCAAACCATGAAATAAGCGACCACAAGTTTCAGACAAACAACTACCGTCCTATAACAAGAAAATGTAAGCACATAAACTGATATTAGAATTGGGAGCTGCACGTTCCACATGCAAACTGAATCCCACCAGATGCAGTAAGGACCAAACTCTTATTAGCAGTTAAGCACAACCAACAGCCAAAGGAGGCTTAACATAGTTGGTACAAGAGGTCACAAGCAGCACCAACACTTAAAGAAAAGGCTTAAGTGAAACTACAACAAGATGAATTGACCATGAACTTGTTATAAGCTGTTCAAGCCATAGTTCCCTAAGCAATAGGCAACCATCACAGAGATTCTTAGGCAATTAGTCTGCTAAATTGACACTTTCTGACTGGAAGTTTTGGCGCCCATGTTTCTATACCGTTCATAACCAAGGTGTTCATAACAGGTGAAATAACCGAGACAGCTCAAAGTTCTATAAATGCTATACGTTGCGATGAAAAGTTAAGCAGTAAATTTGGTTTGTTATTCGGTCCTGCCACAATATTGGGCTAGGACCATCGAATCTTTCCTCAGACAACCAACGTCATTTAGTAAACAAGCTCGGTAAAGCTCGGCTCGGCTCGCAAAAGTTCGGCTCGTTTAAATAGGCTCAGCTCGTTTAAATAGGCTCAGCTCGTTTAAGGAGGCTCGATAAGTAAAATACTCTGGCTTGGCTCGTTAAGGGCTCGGCTCATTTACAAATGAGCCAAGCTCGAGCTTGATTTTTGGCTCGTTTACACCCCTAGAGAGAGAGAGAGAGAGAGTAGTCAAGAACCAGGCTTGGCAATGGAGGGTGGGGTGTCAGACGCCGCAGAGAATGAAAGGTTCCATTAGGTTTTAGCCCAAAGGACAAACCCAACAGCAGAGGCAATGGAAATGAAAATGAGACATTTGAGAACAAAAAGTCACTGTTCTATTCACTTTTTATTTATGCTATACTTGCAAAATTGTTGTGTGGAAGGCAAGCATGACACAACTAAGGGAACATTGCAGAATAGGTGTTTGAGATCAGTTTTTAAAATGTCAAGCAAGCAAGGTTGTGTGAAATGCATACTAAGATTAATTACGAGATAAACAGTTCGTGAAATAAACACAGCAGCATAGCTACTTCTTTGCGATTCAATTAAATAGGGTGCTTCGTGTTCGAAGCACACTAAACATTCAAAGATTACTAAGTACATTTTCTATAGTGGATGATTTCAGATGGTTTACAACTACAGAGGATGAAGGTTAAACGATAGTTCTTGGAGTAATAACATTGGCAGTTGAGTCAGAAGAAACAGATCATCACATATAGACACGGGCACTTTGTCATGTAATATAGACATGAGGCTTGACGTGTATTATTTATAATAAATGAAAAAGCCTAGCATTAGAAAATCCCAATAACAGGTGATTTACGTGTATTATGCAATAACAAATGAATCAGTCAATCACTTGAAAACGGCTAAATGGGAATAAAAGTATGAAAATAACACAACGGATCAAATATCTATTCTAGTGAAAACATACACAAGGGAGTAGAAAATTTAAATATCAAAGCAGAAGAGTACTTGGTTCTCGATGACCAGACGCCCACATGAAATCTCTCAAAGCAAAACTGCAGAAAATCGTCACAAAAAGGCCTCTTAAAAACTGTTACAGGAACGTGACAACCAAGTTAGATCCAAGCTGTTGGAAAAGTCAACAAGATCACTGTAGAGCCAATTCTAACCTGCTTTCCCAGATATAGTTTTGTCCGGATCATGACCTTCTGACACATGTGAAACAATACCAACAAGCAGTCCATTCACATCAAGGACAAGAAGCTTTTTTCCGAAATTGCTAATTGAACCTCCTTCTAGAGGAGGCTGCAACATCTGTTGAGGCTCATCCTTCCCATCAACAGCTAAGCTAACATCATCTGTCATTCCACCCAATTGGGATGATGAAGATATTGCTTCCTTCATGTTGGCATGTATCTCCAAATTGTCAGACTCTAAATTCTCAACAGAAGTACAATTGCCATATGCATCATAAGAGGCTTTGTGCTCCTCGTAAAATGTCCTAGACTTGTCATGTATTTCTTTCACACTACAGACATCTTGCACTGCATTGTGGAATACATTTAGCTCATCCATGTCACCCTGCGGCTCTGCCGCAGAGACAGCCTTCATAACACTTTGTTCATCAATGAGCTCATCTAAGTTTTCCATCTTATATGTTCTCATCACCAGGCATTTTTTTATGGGTTGTCATTGTTCACCAATACATGTGTATATTCTAATCGGGGCATTTTTTAAGGAGTCGACTGCCAGAGTATCGTGATCTTGTAGTCGCATATTTGAAGGCGATAGGTTAAATTTGTGATCTAGTTGCATAATCGCCGCATACAATGGGGTGTTCATTAGATATTGTTAGTATATTGAACTTATTGCCATGCAACAGAGGAAAAGAATCACTCCTTCCACCAAAAAGGATTTTCATTTAACATAATTGATCCATGTTAACACAGCACCCACAGGGCCACATACAATAACCAAAACAAGAACTTAGACGCATCAGTCAGAAAAATAGGACCCAATTACTTTAGTTTTGAGGATTCCACATACGAGATTTTACAAGTGTTTGGAGAGGATGGACTCAACAACGCCTTGAGCGATTGGGTGATAACTGTCACGAGCCTCTGAGAAAACCCTTTTTGCGAAAATCTTCTCTTCCTCGTTACCAATGCCTTGCACAAGAGCAGTATAGAGTGGACGAAGGTACTTCATCCTCCCAACTTCCTTCAGTGTTTTCTCCACCTCACTGTGGTAATCTCTGCACCTAGATGTAATGGCCAGTTGGAGGAATGCGACCTTGACTTCATAATCTTTTGATTCTGCCAGTGTATAGCGTGCATCCAAGGCTGAGAGCTGCATCACAAAACACATGTTTCAGAAAAACTAGAGCAAACCTCTTCTTGAAACCTGTAACAGAAAACCTAGAATTTGACTCAAGACAACCCATGCCAGCTTAAATCAAATCATTATGCACCTAAAAAAATGATTACAGTGTCTTTGGTTCCAGAAATTGGAGGATTAAAAATCCATTAACCCTTTTTTCATGAGAACAGGCCCGAACATCTATGTCATATACTATTTAAAGTAAAGGAAGAGGGGCAAGAAAGGCAAGAGACGTCGTGGTCAGGTTTACTGGATATCCTGGAGACAGACTTTGATGATACCTCAGTAGACATGAATGATGAATGGAGACGCAATCCTATTCCGAGATTTCCTAGTGGAGGACAGAACGAAGATATGTCTGGCTAGGATGATGAGGAAGAGCCTGATTTTTAGACACAGATCTAAACTTTATGCCCTTATATGACAGGGTGCTTCATGGTGTGAATCTTATGAACGAAGATATGTCTTTTAATATTGTTGACCTAGAGAGAGGCTACTTCACGGTGTGCTTTGAGTTCAAGGATGACTATCTCTGGGTTTTTATTTCCATGGGCATAAATCAAAACTGTATATACATACAAGGTATTTGGTTTAGAGGGTAGAGGATTCAATAACCTGTTATACAACCAACCAGACAAGTTTTTTCCACAAAAGGTAAGCCAAATGCTATGCCATCTTGTAGATCATAATCCTACGTATTCAGTATATTTTGGACAAAATGTCCATAGTGTGGATGTAATTGGACCCCAGTCCCCATTGCCAAATGCAAAGATAATTATCCTGCACCGGCACCCAGCTGCACATGCACCCATTGCTAGCATTCTAATACTCATAACCCTCCAAAGCCCATCTTAAATCTAGCAATATTCTCCTTTATGAAGTAAAACACGTGTTCTGAATACTGTCAATATACCAAACGGTCCAAACTCGGCTTGACTGCAAGAGGCAGTGAGGCAAAGTGAACCAATAGGTTTCGTAAACCAAGCTAACTTTCATTCCAATAATTGAAGGAAATGAAAAACACGCTCCTACAACTCAAAATTCCAAAGGAATGAAATAGCTCACGATTTTAATCCAAGTACGAAGATAGTATTCACTCCAAATCATTTCGTATCATATAGGTTTGAACAGGGGATAAATTATAGCTACCAAGGTAAATACTATTATTTTTATTTTCTAGCAGCATTCAAGAGCAAATCTAAAAATTAAATTCATGATAAGTAGTAAGTACGCACTCCTAAAATTGTTAAACACGAGCACCTTACAAGTGTAATTCGCATGAAACCTGATACCAGAGATTACATAGGAAAATATGAATCTAGTTGTTCAACCATCAATAGTAAAGTCACAGATAGCAGAGAAGGAACATAAAATGTAACCTGTGAAGCCTCAACAGATTTAGGCAAGTTCTCCAAGTAAAGCTCCCACTCCTGTCCTTTCCAATCGGCAACTTCATCCTCCCTTGGCATCCGACCAAGCTTAAACTCATTCGCCAGCGATACAATCTTTGAATATATATTGGAAACTGGCTCCATGGCATCTGATGGGATGCCAGTACCCTCAGTCCACACTTGCAAGTCAACCTCATTCTCTATTCCAGGTACATTTGCTTTAAGGAAATTGAGAAACATTTCAGTGTCAATGGATTGGAACTTGAATGTGGCAATATATTTCTTCAGGAATTCATCAAATGCAGGCCTTCCGATCTGAGTATGTAGGGAAAAACAAATCCAATCATGCTTTTCACCCTGAAGAAACGTCCAAAGTCCAAACTGTAATGAAACCAACATACCTGCCGTTCAATGCGCCATAAAAACTGGAAGCCTTTTTCATATGGAACTTGAGAATATACGTCATCTGGATCAACTCCTTCCTGATTTGTTTTGAGCTTCGTAAACTCCACATTATCCTTGAATCTCTCCATTTCTTCCACTAAACCTCTCCAACCAATTCCAATGTTCAATGCCGCTATGTCTTCCCCTTGCACAGCCTCAACAATCCTCCTCTCCGCATATGTCGTAAACCCCTGGAATTTATAACTAATACCGTAAATTAATATATTACGACACAACACCCATGCAAACCGCGTCCGCACCTGTATTTCCGTCATCTATTTCACTTTCATTCGTATTTTCCCTTCAACTCACACTTAATCACTCCTTTTAACCCATGCCATATACTCGAGATATAATGATTTATTGATACCAGCAGGAATAAATGTGATTTCCAAAAGAAGAAAAAAATGGTTGATCAAGAGACAAAAAAATAAAAAAATTGATAGCAATCAAAACCTCCGTATGCCAATCCCTTCCTATTGTCTAGAGATGAAATGTTTGTGAAACATACCGAGTTGTGAGGTTCTACCATTTCTTCTCAAGCAATTTCTGTGTCACCAATGATGCTTTCCTTTTTAATGCTAGGCATCCTTTAAAGAAGTGAAACAACTATAACACTACACGATATGTACTACACTCATGGTTTTCCTTGAGGTGGTCTAAAACATAGATTTCGACAATCAACCATATCTAGTTAACATTAAAACATAGACTAAAGACACAAAATATGGTTGAAAATAAAAGCAAATAATTCCATGTATACCTCATTCAACCAAAAGTGGTCATTGGTCTTGTTAGTAATCAAATTCCCAGTCCAACTATGAGCAAGTTCATGGGCCACCACCTGAGCCCCACTAGCATCCCCCTTAATCACTGTTGGTGTCAAGAAAACCATCCTCGGATTCTCCATCCCACCATATGGAAAACTTGGTGGCAACACCAGCAAATCAAATCTCTCCCACTCATATCCCCCAAACAAACTCTCCCCCACCCTAATCATATCCTCCGTTCCCGCAAACTCCCTCGCGGCGGCATCTAACACTGTCAGCACTGCCTCCGCGTAAACCCTAGTCCTCGGCCCTACCTCCCTCCACCCAATCTCCCCAACCGCAAAGGCAAACAAGTAAGGTGGCACAGGTTGTTCCATCACAAACTCCTCCACCACTCTCCCTTCTGCGCACCACAGCACATCATCGCAGGCCATGGCCGCCTCACCGGAAGCCGGGGGCCTCCGCTCAACGTGACGCGCGGCCATGACCGCGGACAGCTGGCGCGGGACGTTCAATTTGGCAGAATAGCAAACCCTAGCGGCTGGGGTGTCTTGACAAGGGAAAATGGAGCGGGCGTGGATGGATTGGCACTGTGTGTAAACGAAGGGGAAGGATTTGTTAAAGGTTTGGGGAGGGGATAGCCACTGGAGGGCGGAGGAGGAAGGGGAGGTGGTGAATGAGATGAGGAAATTGGAAGTGTTAGAGAGAGAAATGGTGAGGGATTGGCCGTAGTTAGGGGGGGGGGGGGAGGAGGAGAGAGAGAAGGGGGGGTGGTGGGAGGTGAGGGGATCGGTGACGGAGGAGATGGAGAGAGAGCGGGTGTCAAGAGTGATTGGGCCGGAGTGAGGGGTTGGGAGAGAGAGGAGAGCCGAGGCGTGGATGGTGGAGGAGGAAAAGTCCAAGTAGAGAGAGAGGGAAATGTGAGTCGTAAGAGGGTGGGTGGAATCGGTGAAGGAGTGGGGGTCGATGGGTGCCATTTTACTACTTTTCTACCAGTTTTCTAGTTTTAGGGTTAGGGTTTTATAGACGTCTGCAACACCCACCACAAGAGAGAGAGAGAGAGAGAGAGAGAGAGTACTGTTAATGGATTCTGGGTTGCGTTTGGTTTGCTTTTGTCCCCCAAGGGGACTTATAAAAGAGGGAGCTTGAAATTAAAGTGTTTGGTTATTTGGTAATTTTTTCCAATTTTGCCCTTCAATTGGAATTTGATCTATTGGTTATCTTGTAATTCTTGCCAAAACTCATGCCCTTTTGGTCTTTGGGTGTTAATTGCTAAATTACGCATTTGAGTCCCTAAAGTTTGTTGCTTACGCATTTGAGTCCCTAGAGTTTGTTTGACTTATGAGTCCCTAGAGTTTGTTGCTTACGCATTTGAGTCCCTAGAGTTTGTTTTGACTTATAAAAGAGGGAGTTTTGAAATTGGGTGTTTGGTTAATTACGAACTCATAAAAATACACGGGCATAAAAATCGTGCTGGGCACGAGGCCTTGCATCTAGTACTATAATAAAGGAAGGAATCAAACGCAGAGAGGAGAAAATTTTGGGTACGGGAGGGTACCACGTGCTATCCTCTCGGCACATTCGGGCCGTCCAACCATGCAATGGACGGTCCGGATTGAAAGTGCCGTCCGAATTTTAAAAAAAATAGTAAATGAAAGAAAAAGTGTGTTTCAATCCGGACCGTCCGATACATTTTTGAACGGTTCGGATGCGCCCAAGGGGCAACACGTCACTCATACCCTATTTGCACCCAAAATTTTCTCCGCAGAGAGGGAGAGGGGGAGGACGATGATTCTGGAGAGTGGGAGGATGATGTAGTGATTGGCCGAGTTTTTTGAAATGAGAATAAGGAGTTAATGATTGGAGAGCGATAAAGAGATAATGAGAATAATGAAGTAATGTGTGGAGTAAGAAATATTAAAAATAATTGGAAAAAGTAAAGATTCTTTTTGAAAAAAAATTTCAAAAGGAGAAAATATGGAACCAAACAAAGCAATATATGACTCAAAATTCATGCATTAACCTCAGAACCGCATCCAAAGGTTCAATCGAGCTATCAAAGAGAGCATGTCCCTCTGATTTCTTTGATAAGCAAGTTAAATGGTAAGGCGATAGCTGGTCTTGGACACCCTATCCAAATCGAAGCACTGGAAGACGGTGCTTCTGAAATGCTTCTTTCTGTAGCTAGCTGATGGTATAGAAAATGATGGTACAGAAGAACCTTCGGTGGGGAGAACTGCCAGGAGGACAGCCAAATTTCTGGTCCAACGCCCACATCCATTGGCAGAATTAGATGGTGAAGATAATGGTCAGAAGGCAATCCGTTGTCCGTTAGACTGAAGGTATTAAAGAAAGCAACTGAAGAAGATTAAAGCTCTGTTTTCAATTGGCAAAGACCAGAAACTCCGAAAGGATTTGAAAGAAGGTATCAAAACCTTTCAAGTGTAAGTGTATGGGCTGATAAAAGGGGAATCTGCCCCCACTGCAGTTGCTTGTATCCCTGTTAAATTTGTATTCAGAAGGTTATATGAGGAGTTGGTTGATTGCCATCAATAAAAAGCTAGTCACGGACGTCCTTTGAGTTGCTATACACAAGATTATATTGGCAATCGTTTCATAGTGACATTGGTAACCTTTTATACTACTGCAAACAGAACCTGGATTTCGGTTGAAGTCACCGTTGTTTGTATATGGGTTTCCAAGGATTTTAAAGAAAGAAAGTGGACTTCCAGTTCCCTGCTATGCTAGAGATGTAAATGTAAATTGTAGTTTCTCGTAAACTTAAATCTATCTGCAATCCCTATTTGGTATAAAGAAATATAGAATGACCTCTCTGAAAATTTTCATGATGTTTGTTAAGTTAAAGCCTCGGTGGCTCGGGTTGGAAGTAACATCATCAGTTCTCCATTTCGTCCTATCCTTTCTGCAACTTCATTCGGTACTTGGCTTGGCCCATTGACATCATCCATGAATGCTGGATTGATGAACTGAGGACGAAGTATAAAGAACAATATTGATTTGCACATTACTGGAAGAGAGGAAATACAACTCATGACTGGAATGAATTAAACAGATAGCGACTAAATTACATCATCTCAACTTTATGAACCAATCTGTTGGTTATTTTTCATCAACACCAAAGAAATGTCTCAATTCCAAAGGCAGACATAAAATTAGGGCAGCGTTAGGATTAACATGGGGGAGAGATGGAGGCAGATCTCTGTGCAACGTCACCATGGAAATAACAAGCATCGTCACAACAACCGGAAAATGTTATTCACCCATTTCAACGAAAGGAATCCCCCTGGCAATAGAGTTGATATGAAGATTAGTATTCATTTCTACGTAATATGATAGAAACCAAAACTTGTGTGTTTTTTCCCATCCAACTGATTAATTAGCCGATAATGAAATAAGAAAGCCAAGCTAAATATTATAACCAAAATTCTTTGCCACGGGTGTAAGAAAAATAACACAAAACCAAATGATGGATAAAGCTCTCACACTTGACCGAAAGAATGAGCAGCCCATTTGTTATAATCATAATCAAACAGCCATCATATTTGAATACAAACTGATAGTAGCGGAACACAAAGTGATGGTGAACAAGCTTACCATGCTCCGTGTCTCCAGAAATAGTCATTATCCAGTGACACAGCAAGTGCAACAGCTACTGCTCTCTCTGACAGAGTTAAGGGATGAACTACTTCCAACTCTTGAACGTACAAGAAAACTGCATAATTGAAAACTAAAAACACAAAGTTATTTTGCTTAATTTTGGTCCCTAATGCCTGTGTTCAATGACATGTTCTCAAACTGTGATCCCAAGATGCTTGGCAGTGATTTCAAAATAGAAACTCAAACCCTAGGCCTCAAATAGATCTCAAGATGCTTACCCTACATTTGGACCACACATAAACAAACTCAACTCTATCAGCATAGGATCTGGAAACGTACCAGTCCAGCATCAGCACTTCCAAATCGGATCACGTATTGACTAGCATCAGTGAAGATCGAGATCATAATTTTATGAAAATATCAGCAACACCAGAGGGGTAGCATTGCAGAACTATGGCATAAATACAAACATGAAAAATAATAACAAAGGTAAAGAAGCAACCTCAAACCCAAAGCCCCTCCAGTCATGATCGATCTATTTGAGCCAACACTTATCCATCAATGTCCTTCAAAGTGAATGCCCAGTTCCAAAAGCCAGGATTCTCAACCACAGCAAACTGCTTATTCCTAAAAACGAGGACACACGCAATATGAAATATGTAGGCATAGATGAAGAGGGCTTGAACAAAATGAGTTACAGAATCAAACAACGATTTATATGGTCAGTCGAGGACTCTAGGGAATTCCTCAGCACAGAGTAGAAGCTCCCACACTCTTGAAGGGAGTGAGAAGGCCTTGGAGAACTCCACGAAGGAGAGTAGTATCTATCTCCATGAAGAAAGGACTGTTTAATGGCCCGTTGAGTTTTGCAGAGCTTTTAAAATGTTAAACACGTACGGGAGGAAAGATTACCAAATATTTTTTGAGCACCACAACAAAACAGCAATAGTAAATTAGTAATCTATCCATGGAACTCAATGGCACAAGAAGAATTACCCCAAGTATAAATCCTATTCCACAAATGCCATCTTCTGTGGACAACACCAACCTCCTAGAAGCAACAACAACAACAACAATAACAGAACCCATCTAGTCCCCAATCATTAGGGGTATGGGCGGGGATGATTGGAGACAGACCTAACCTTAGGCAATATGCACAAAGTGGCTGGTCTTAGGATACCGCTGAAACAGTGGCCCCCCTAGACCTCCAAGCACCGAGGAGCTACAAGGACGTTTTGTTGCAGAACCAAGCCCCCAAATCAAAGCTGAAAGGCATCAAGGAGGGCAGGCCTAGAGACCCAAATCAATTTCTGTGCTCATTACCATGCTTCCTTCATTCATGGTCCAGAGCATCTCACTAATGAGCACACAATCTCCTAGAAACAAAATTGAAAATTAAAAAAATGTTTTATCTTAGCAACATTTCTCATATAGCACTGGAATAAAAGCATGCAACATTACGAAGATTTGAAACTCCCATACCTTATCATCTATCTACGCGTAAATTGAGCTGTTTATCCACCAAAATGGCCTTCGGACCTAAATGTAAGGATGGTACGATTATTAAAAATTAAAACATATCCAATAGCAAAGTGGATAGTAAGAACACGCTTAAAGTTCTCACCCTAAACAACTCATTGCCCAAGGCATCAGTTATGTAAGCCATGAAAGGACGCCGTGTATGAAGCAACTGCAGTATAGCATCAACAGTAGCATTTAGCCAAACCGATTACACAGAGATTGAGCAATTTCTTTTTTGGCAATTCCCTGTACTATATGCTGTTTCGGTTGGTCATTTAGCCAAAGCGATTACACAGATTGAGCAAGTGGTAAAAACAGTGTAAAGTGAAAAGGTGAACAGCATGAAGCAGTAAGGAGAAATTGTGTCCACAGAATTTCTATACATCATCTATGTTGTCTGTACATATTTCAGTAAGCTTACTTAAGGCCTAAGGAATATGAAAGAAGAGAGATTTGGAAACATAGTTTGAGTTTGTCCAAAGCGAATTTCCAACAAAATACATTGTGTCAACAGCATCAAGGTGCTATAGCAAACAGACATGAACAATTTGAATAAACAAATAACGGGGAATATGAAAGAAGAGAGATTTGGAAACATAGTTTGAGTTTGTCCAAAGTGAATTTCCAACAAAATACATTGTGTCAACAGCATCAAGGTGCTATAGCAAACAGACATGAACAATTTGAATAAACAAATAACGGATTGGGCAAAACTGGTATTACCTGTCTAGCAATCAGATTACTTTGTTCGGGGATGATACCCACGGGCTGAAAAACAACATTCACCATCAGAAGTTTAAAGGATATAAAATTCTTATGCACAAGCCCTTCCCTTTGTTACCTAACTACATCTAAGACTGAGCATCTTGAAATTAGTAAACAAGTGGAAAGGCTACTTGCTGATCTGGGATAGCAAACGTCTACTATTGCATATCGATTTTCCTGCAATTAGAAGTAATACCAATTACAAGCGAAGACATGATTAGAAACCGAACAATAGCAACGTTCAATAAGACGTAAATGTGTCAAGTAACCTTATACCCAAAAATTACTTCAAAATGAAGGAACGTCATTATTGCATGCATATCAATATATCAGTCAAAGACAGTAA
This sequence comes from Gaultheria prostrata, assembly GCA_036023075.1. Taxonomy (NCBI): domain Eukaryota; kingdom Viridiplantae; phylum Streptophyta; class Magnoliopsida; order Ericales; family Ericaceae; genus Gaultheria; species Gaultheria prostrata. Next base: position 67,685 of record JAXBDA010000001.1, on the reverse strand, counting down.
GACATTTTTATTGCTAATTATCATATACTAAAAACACCAATAATTTTATATCTCTATTGCTTACTCAACTAGTCAAAAACATTATGTCCAGCACTTGACCATTCTACAACAACTGAACAACTACAGATAAACATAGTTTAAGGGAAAGCATAGAGTAATAATGTACCTCAAATGCTTCTATAGATGGATGTAAACTAGTTTTAAGAGTAACCTGCTCAAAACCAAACATAAGATTTGCCCATTCTATATCCCTTGTTAATCAGCAAATTCGACCTTGCAAGAAGAGGGGCAATGCGAGCCTGTTGACCCGAAAAAAGAAAGTTGTCATCTTGATGCAAATTACAAAGTTGCATAACAAAAGAACGTGCAAAATACAAATTAAAATCAATCTGGCCGTGGTAACAACTAACAAGATGTTTCCAAGGTGAAAAAAATCAGATTAAACTCAAAGAACAAATAAGCTACCCAACTCACCTCTTCCGGGAATGATGGTTTCAATGCACCTGTGATAGGCTGGCTAAGAGGTGGTTGCTTCAGAACTTGCTTCGTCTCGTCATAAGATTTCTCTTCCGTAGCAGATGAGGCTGAAAACCATCTTTCCAATGGGTTTTGGAAAGAAGACTGATTGACATAACCCGTTTCCCCATGGTTTGCATAGTTAACAACCTTTTGCCTTCTTTTTTCCCTAGATTTTGACAGTATTTTTTCCGTAGACGCAATCAATTTTCTCTCATCTACCCAAAGCCGTACTAGAAAATCTCTATCCAGTTTTGGATCAGGACGGAGCATTCAGAAAAGTGAAACTTCTTACATTACCAAGGTACTCAAATGTGGTGAGACCAACGGAGGAGACCTCTATTTTCTTTATTCCATAGCAATCAAGTAAGATCAATGTCTCTAAATGGAGGGATGGAGCATCAATGCAGAAAGTGTCAGCTAGGATGATGTTCTTTAATCTAAAAAATTCAAGGTTCAAACAACCAGAGAAAACACTCTTGGCACTACTTCCATCTAGAAGCATGTTTTCTAAATCAAGAGTTTTTAGGGGGATGAGCCAGCCAACATGATGAGGACCTGGCCTTAGATTGCAGGATTTTTTAGGTACAAATGCTTTAACTGAGATGTATTAGCTTCAGGAAGAAGCTGACAGGGAAAATAAATGATTTGATTGGCTGAAAAGTCAAGATCAAGCTTTTCAGTATTCCTTCTAATTGCAAATGTGATCCACCGATCAACATAACAAGCGTTCTCATTTCCAAGGGCAAAACTGATCAACTCCAGCAGCAAATTTTTTGACCTTTGTAAATCTCGAAAAACTGATCGACTCCTGCCGCTAACTTAGCCCGGGCCTCCGATGAGATATCTGAATCTTCATTTGAGTGCCTCCACTTGTAGTTGGTTCCAAGCACCGAATGAAGATCAAATTCAAGATGCAACATGGATGGAAAGACAAGTCTACATCGCCTAGATAATACCCTTGCCTTGACAGCGTCTCTAATGCTCAAAAATGAGAGAATGAAAGAGAAAATGTCATTCGGCAATTCAGTAAGACGATCATTGGGTTTGACGTCTATTCCCTGATTCAACCAAAAAACGTATATGTTAGCAAATAATAACTCTATTTTGTGCATAAGTTTCCCCATAGTTACTAACCACCACAAGGACAACAGAATACCATACAAGGGTTCTTCTATGAAAGTATAGATTTTTACATTCTTAGGAGAAAATCCCTGGAAATGTAGCACATAGTGCTTGTATGTGTATGCCAATACATTCATGTATGTTTGTATTATAATCTTCATCACAGGTACTTAGTGTAGTCATTGTTGAATTTTCTTCTGATTGATCTACTGTTTTTTGTTGCAATATTAGACAAGTTTCATGGTGAAATCTCTTGATTTTGTAGTTGCATTGATTACCTTCTATTTAGTGTTTTTGCAACAATAATAGGAAGATTTGAACACCTTTCTAAAATTATGTTGATGGCTTCAACACTTCAACCTATTTTAGGTGGACTCAGGAATTAGCATATGGTGTGTCCAAGAGTCGTACCTCTCCAGAGACATAAAAATATCTAGTAATAAATAAAAGTACTATATCTCTAAATTGATGGCTACCAAAGCCTGAGAAACAGGGGCCACCCTCAAGCAGGGGTAAGATAGCAAGGAGCCAAGGGGGAAAATTAAGCTCAAAAGTGTACCGGCCCCCCAACATTGTGCCATTCTCTTTAGATTTCTGATGTGAATATGCTCTTAGTATTATTTACTAACATTGAAGGAGTTTCCACACAAATCTTTTTTGTTTATTCAGTCTTTCCAATCTTCGCCTTAAACTGATTCGACAACAAACTAGAGGTGGGATTCTAGGTTTCGTTCCGGGCAAGATCAAATCCTGGCTTCGCCCCTGCTCTCAAGGGGGTCCTCCAACCTCCACCACTCTAAGAAACTTGAGCACTGTGGCATCCAACTGAATTAAAAACATTGTCAAAACAAAATTGCCTGCTAAAGATTTCTTTCCATTGGAGGTCAATGTTATCTCTTTTCCGCATTATTTTAGTCAATTTTAGCAAACAAACAAAAACTACTGAAAAAAAAAAGGGTTCAACTTTAATAAGAGTCGAAGAATGTAAGTAATTCACTCATATACAATTTGATTTGGTACTGATAAACAGGAAGAGCCATACCCGATTCGACATGGGAATATCCGGCTCCACGTTCATGAGTTGCTAGCTACCGTCGACGGTGGAGTTACGGTGGCGATGGGTGCTCTGCGGCGGTGGCGGCAGAGAGTATCAGTATAGGGGGGAGGGCGTTGGGATTAGGTGACGAATGGATAAGTAAGTGATGGTTTTGAAACCGATTATTATGGTTTTTATTCAGTATAGCAAGACCTATTTTAAAAAATATAAATTCATTAAGATCAAGAACTAATTCATTTTTAATTAATGTGAAATTTCTATATGATTTTTATTTTTCTGCGTTATACAATATGAATGTCTCGGATTATTAAAATATCACCGAGATGAATAGAAAACTTACTTAAAATCTCCTAAGAGTTTTTGACATGGAAGGGGATATGATTCAATGTATCCAAATCTATTTTAAGAAATAGAAATTCATTTAGATTAAGTATGATTTTGTGCTTTATTTACGAGATATTCATACATTATGTGTGTTATAATAATTTCTACAAAAAAAGAATGTCTCGGATTATTAAATAACGGTTAATATAACTAGAAATTGTCTTTGTAGTACCCGAGAATTCTTAAAACTAAAATGTTATATTTAAACGACGTAGTTTTGGTGGCATGCCACGGGTTCAACCTGCCGCATGACGTGGCACAATAAAATGTTATCTCGTAGTTTTGGTTGCATGCCACGTTCAACCTGCGGCATGACGCGGAAAATTTGTTTTACGAAAAAACCCTCCTCAGGTTGTTGTGTACAGAAACCCAGGCCTAGCAGAGAAAGAGAAAAACGAGTCGACTCAGTCGTGGGTAAGAGTATGACATCTCCATCTTCTTCTTCTTCTTCTTGTACCTGTTATCTATTCAGAAACTATCCTGTTACTTACTTACTTGTATGCATACTGTGAATGTCATTCAACATTTTCACGACTCACCATATATAACTCAATTGAAATTTCATGCAGAAATTTCTTAAGCAAATTCTTTCTGGGGTGTCTTACTGCCACTGCCATGGAGTTTGGCACAGAGACTTGAAGCCTCAAAATGTGCTGGTCGATACGAGCAATTATACAATCAAGATTTGTGACTTTGGGCTTGCTAGGGGCTTTTTTAGCCCTAATCTCGCCCTTAGTCCTGAGGTATATGTTGATTTACGTCAATTGTATTTTAACTTTGCCTTTAAATTTGTCATTGTGGTAAAATTTGGTTACCGTGCTCCTGAAGTTCTAAGTCCTAACGGGTTCCAGTCAGTACTCGAGTTCCATTGATATGTGGTCAATGGGCTGCATATTTGCTGAGATGTTGAATAAGGAACCCTTGTTTGTTGGGACTTCCGAAATTGAGGTTTTGCACGAAATTTTTAGGTATTGTTGTGCTTTAAGGTTACTCCTTTATTCCATTTTGAGATGTCTCATAGTATTGTCATCTTTCAAAAATGAAAGAGGAAAGAATTTTAGATTCCCGAAGCTAAACCTCTTATGTGGTTATTAAATGTGTTTACTTTTGATAATAAAAGGGAATGCTTTGAAATTTGAGGTTAATTACATTAATTGCAGGTTCATTTGAAAAGTTGGAACTTTCTGAAGGGACTAACAAAATGGGATTGAAAAAGTATGTTCTTTTTCCTTGTATGATGTACACTGTCTAGGAGTAATTATTTGTCTCCGCATGTGAAAGGTTGTTGGGTACTCCCACGGAGGATTCTTGGCCAGGAGCGTCTTCGCTTTCAGGATTTCCCAATGAAGTGATTCAGGCACAGCATGACGTAACTATATGTTTCACTTTTGACAATACAATACAACCTCTTTGAAAGGAGCTGATCTTCAAAGTATCGTTAACCAACCAAATTTTATTCTGTCTCTACAGTATTTTGGATTCGTTGCTGGACACCTTGAAGCTGGTGGAGTTGATCTTCTTCGTAGGCTTGTTTGCTTGGACCCAGACAGGGGGATAACAGCAGAAGCACCTCTGGCTCACGAGTATTTTACTTGTTGATATTTCTTTGCTTGAGGTTTGCTGGTTCAAATCATGTTGTAAAGAGTTTGAACCCATTGGTTGGCTTGGGGTGAGGGTAAAGTAGGTTCTCCTATCGTATGAAAACAAAAACATCAACAACAAAATATTTGAAAAAGGGGGTTTGAGCACTCTTTTGGCCTCCCTGAATTTGGTGCGGTCATACCCACCTCATCTCCATTGGGTCTCCTCCACTTTCACACGAGGAAATCATTCCTCCTCTTGCAACTCACGCTATACGAATCAATGCCCCACAGTTTCACTTTCATATAAGATGAATTGCTTTGGCATCTTTTATTGTTTGGTTTGTATGCCCTTTTCTTTTATCAGTTTAATATCGTAATTTTAGCATCACATTGACGCATTGTTTTTTTGAGTTACCTACCAGTATGTTGAAGTGGCCTCTTTTGTGGCTTCAACTCAACCGAGTTGATTAACTTTTAATAGTTAACTTTGCCGGAATTTGGATTATTCCATTTATTTATCAAGTATTTAGGTTCGAAAAAGGCATGTCAGTTATGAATCCAGTTCTAAATTCTCGGTAATAGATTGCTTGGTTATCCTGGCACCTTAAAACTGGGAGTTTGGGACTAAGAAACTGCAAAGAGCGAGCCTCGGTGTTCTCTGCTTGGGTATGATACCGAGAGAAGCTAGTGGCAGTTCATTCCACCGAGTCCATGGATTTTATGTTTGAATAATTTCTCAGTGAAACGTTGGTTGATTTTCGTTTTCCTAGGTTACTAATTTATTGGGTTTAGTTGATTGGTGGTGGAGTGGACATGCAAGTTGGTTCAACTCGAACTACATGCTAGATCATGCAATTTCCCACTGCCAATGCATTGTTAAGAACCAATGAAACATTCTCCAAGAATTGCTTGCAAGCTGTTACAGTATGTTGTTGTGATTGCTCTTTTGGCAGAGAAATTAGTAACTCACTTGGATGCTTTCTTATAGTCAAGAGATGGTTTTCCTTCATTGAGTGCTCACTGCACATTTTCCTTTTGTATGTTCTACGCCTAGAGTATTTCTTTCTAGATGACTTTAGATGTATATTTTTGTTTGTTGTTTGTGTTTCCATTATTGTTAGATACATACTGCAGATAATGTTCTTGTGATGATTGCAAATTCGCAATGCGGGTTGTCTTCCTATTTTTCCTTCTTCTTCTTTTTTTAATCTTCTATTTAGTTTTCCATTTTACCTTTTTAAACGTCTTTGTGCATTTCTGTTGTCCATCTTTGATAGTATTTCTGTAATGGGTGTGTGGATTAATTTAGCACATTTAGGAGGTCAGTATACTCGGAAAAAATGATCTCACCTTGTCCATGAGACTCAGGGTCAATAATGAGATCCTTGACCAAAAGAATGCTTCCCTTAGAGCATCTCCAGTGGTAAAGTCATGTACTTCCCGATATCCGATTGGGTTGATTTTTCATGGAGTAAATGGAAACATCATTTTGAAAAAAAAAATGAACGCAGGTGATCATTCTTATGGGACCCGAGGTGGGCCCCACACTCGGTTGGGCCGTGAAACTACCATCAGCAGATTCCATCGTTGTTCAAAGGACTCTTTCAACTCCGTAAGAAAAACCTCCAGGGCCTTCCGGAGGTTGACAAGAGTCCTGAACAGATTAAGAAGAGGGGAACTTTTGGTCGACAGTGAAACCAGCAGCTCACTTTGGAGTGAAGATAGCCCCTGTTTGGCATCATTCATCTTATCACTGTGGGGATTTTCATTGGCCTCTTGGGTAAATTTGCTTTTGGGAGGAGGTTTCTCTTACAGTTCCCCAGTCTTCAGCCTTTGTTGGTTCAGGAAGAATGGTCCGACTGAGGATGAGGTGAGAAGTGCTTCTTTTAAGAAGTGGTTTGTTGGAAGAGGATTCAACGACAGCCTACTCCGGCAGCACCCTTGTCACACAGGAAACCTGATATGGAAACAATACTTAGAGTAATGGGTCCTGAGATTTGGGTATTTGACCACTCCAATAATTCTGATTCAGTGCGCTCTTATTGTGTTAAGTCAACGCGACAACATGTCGGGTTTACTCTCCTGGGATTGTATTTGGACCAACTGATCTCCAAGAACGACTCCAGGAGAATGGAATATCATTTGATGTGATCTCAAAGAACACTCTCAAACTTAAAGGTATACTAACTGTCTTATCTCTGTGACTAATAGAACAAAGCTTTGAACGTTTTCTTCACCCAGCAGTCGCATGGAATAAATTGATCGTTCTATATTGCGTTAGTTTCTTTGTGTTGGAGAATTTACCGTGAATGAATGAAGTTAGGATAGTCACATTGCCGCATTGTTTTTTGAGTTACCTACCTGTATGTCAAACTGTCCTCTTTTGTGGCTTCAACTCAATCGAGTTGATTCACTTTTAATATTTAACTTTGCTGGAATTTGGATTATTCCATTTATTTATCAAGTTTTTAGGTTCTAAAAAGGCATCTCAGTTATGAATCCAGTTCTAAATTCTCGGTAATAGATTGCTTGGTTATCCTAACTCCTTAAAACTGGGAGTTTGGGACTAAGAAACTGCAAAGAGCAAGCCTCGGTGTTCTCTGCTTTGGTATGATACCGAGAGAAGCTAGAGGCAGTTCATTCCACCGAGTCCATGTATTTTGTGTATATGGATAATTTCTCAGTAAAACAGCAGTTGCGTTGGTTGAGTTTCGTTTTCCTAGGTTACTAATTTATTGGTTTTAGTTGATTGGTGGTGGAGTGGACGAGCAAGTTGGTTCAACTCGAACTACATGCTAGATATCATGCAAATTCCCACTGCCAATGCACTGTTAAGAACCAATGAAACATTCTTCAGGAATTGCTTGCACGCTGTTACAGTATGTTGTTGTGATTGCTCTTTTGGCAGGGAAATTAGTAACTCATTTGGATGCTTTCTTATAGTCAAGAGATGGTTTTCCTTCATTGAGTGCTCACTGCACATTTTCCTTTTGTGTGGTTCTAGGCCTAGAGTATTTCTTTCTAGATGACTCTGCTAGGTAGGAGTATATATTTTTGTTTGTTGTTTGTGTTTCCATTGTTGTTAGATACATACTGCGGATAATGTTCTTGTGATGATCGAAAATTCGCATTGCGGGTTGTCTTCCTATTTTTCTACCTCCGGTTTTTTAATCTTCTATTTAGTTTTCCATTTTACGTTTTCGGTTACAAATTCGGTTTCTTACTGTACATTTTAAACGTGTTTGTGCAATTCTGTTGTCCATCTTTGATATTTCTGAACTCTTTTGACTTGGTGTGTGGATTTAGCACATTTAGGAGGTCAGTATACTCGGAGAACAATGATCTCACCTTGTCCATGAGACTCAGGGTCAATGAGATCCTTGACCAAAAGAATGCTTCCCTTAGAGCACCTCTAGTGGTAAAGTCATGTACTTCCCGATATCCGATTGAGTTGATTTTACACGAGGTGCGTGGAAACATCATTTTGGAAAGAAAAAAAAATAAACGAATCCAATCATTCGCGTGGGCCCCACACTCGGTTGGGCCGTGAAACTACCATCGGCAAATCCATCATTGTTCGAAGGAGTCTTTCAACTCTGCAAGGAAACCCCCAGGGCCTTCCGGGGGTTAACGAGAGTCCTGAACAGATTAAGAAGAGGGGAACTTTTTGGTCGATAGTGAAACCCAGCTCACTTTGGAGTGAAGATAGCCTCTAAATCCTTGTTTGGCATCCTTTGTCTTATCACTGTGGGGATTTTCATTGGCCTCCTGGGTATATTTGCTTTTGGGAGGAGGCTTCTCTTACAGTTCCCCTCAGTCTTCAGCCTTGGTTGGTTCCGGAAGAATGGACTGAGGATGAGGTGAGAAGTGCTGCTTTTATTAGGATGTGGTTTGTTGGAACAGGATTCGGCGACAGCACACTCGTCGCACAGGGAAACAGGAAACCCGATATGGAAATAATTAGTGTGATTCTGCTCAACAAACTAAAAAGACAAAAGCTTTTGGCAGACCGTAAAAACCTTCCCACTTTGGAATGAAAATAGGGTGTAAATTTCTATCAAAAGCAAACACATTAACCACTTTCGGGAAGTTCCCCAAATGCTTGAGTACTAAAACGGTCTTTTACCAAGTGCGAATCGACAATTTAACAGTGCTTTTTCACAATTAACAGTGCATTCTATCGTGCTTATTAGTGAGATGCTCTGGACCACAAATGAATGAAGTATGGTAATTGTTATCTAAATTTGCAATTAACAGTGATAAAGTGACAATTAACGGTCTTTTAGCAAGTACGAATTGACAATTAACAGTTCTTTTTAAAAGTTAACAGTATTTTTATTTGATAATTAATAGTGCATTCTCACAGTTAACAATATTTTTTAACAGTTAACAGTATTTTTATTTAACAATTAATAGTGTTTTTCGCAGTTAATTGTATTTTTATTTAACAATTAACAGCGTTTTTTCACAGTTAACAATATTTTTATTTGACAATTAACAGTGCATTCCCACAACTAACAGCGCTTTTTCCCAGTTAAAAGTATTTATATTTGACAATTAACAGTATTTATATTATAAATTAATAGTATTTTTCACATATAATAATATTTTTATTTGACAATTAACGGTGCATTCTCATACATAACAGTGCTTTTTCAAAGTTAACAGTATTTTTTTTTAACAATGAACAGTGCATTCTCACAATTAGCAATGCTAATTAATGTCTAAGTTTGCAATTAACAGTGATAGAGTGACAATTAACCGACTTTTAGCAAGTGCAAATCGACAATTAGTAGTGCATTTTAACAGTAAACAGTATATTTTTTGACAATTAAAAGTGCATTCTCACAATTACCATTAATTAGCAATGATAATTGTCATCTAATTTGTAATTAACAGTGATAAACTGACAATTAACGGTCTTTTAGTAACTGCGAATCGACAATTTATAGTGTTTTTTCATAGTTAACAGTATTTTTATTTGACAATTAATAGTGCATTCTCACAATCAACAATGCTAATTGTTGTCTAAATTTGCAATTAAAAGCAATAAAGTAACAATTAACGGTCTTTTAGCAAATGCGAATTGGATATTAATACTGTAATTTAACAGTTAACAGTTTTTTATTTGAAAATTAGCAGTGCTTTTTCACAATTAATAGTATTTTTATTTGACAATTAACGGTGTATTCTCCCAATTAACAATGTTTTTCATAATTAACGGTACTTTTATTTGACAATTAGCAATGCTTTTTCACAGTTAATAGTATTTTTATTTGACAATTATAGTGCGTTTCACAATTAGCAGTGCTTTTTCACAGTTAACATTACTTTGTTGACAATTAATAGTGTTTTTTCACAATTAACTGTATTATTATTTGACAATTAACGGTGCATTCTCACAATTAACAGTGTTTTTTCACTGTTAAAAGTAATTTTAAGTGACAAATAATAGTATTTTTTCATATTAATAGTATTTTTCTTTGACAATTAAAAGCGTTTTTTTCACAGTTAATAGTATTTTTATTTGACTATTAACAGTGCTTTTTCACAGTTAATAATATTTTTATTTGACAATTAACAGTGTACCCTCACACTTAACAGTATTTTTTCACACTTAAGAGTATTGATATTTGACAATTTAGAGTATTTATATTTGACAATTAACAATGCTTTTTCACACAATTAACAATATTTTTATTTGACAATAAACCGTGCATTTTCATACTTAACGGTGTTTTGTCACGGTTAACAGTATTTTTATTTAACAATTAACAGTGCAGTCTCACAATTAGTAATGCTCATTAATATCTACGTTTGCAATTAACAGTAATAAAGTGATAAATAACGGTCTTTTAGCAAGTGCGAATCGGCAAAATTAGTATTGCATTATAACAGTTAACAGTATTTTTTTTTTTTTTGACAAATAGTTTTTTACCGTTAACAGTACTTTTATTTGACAATTAACTCTTTCACAGTTAATAGTATTTTTATTTGATAATTAGCAGTACTTTTTCCGGTTAACAATATTTTTATTTGGCAGTTAATAGTGCATTATCACAATTAACGATGCATATCCGGGCCAATCTATCAAAACCCTCTAATTTATCATTATCCTCTCATTTCAACTATAAAACAAACCAAGTACTATTTTATCTCTTCTTATTATCAAAATCTTTCAAACCAAATACTATTTTATCCACCGTACATAAATGTCACGTCAATGTGAGTCCACTCTCCATAAATAATACCTCATATTATCTTATCTCCTCTTACTATTACAACCACCAAAAACTCATCATGCATCCAATCGACCATAAGGGGAGATAAGATGGAGAGTGAGGGCGGGTAGTTTTTCTTTGGTAGCGGAATAGGTGGTTGAATTCATAAATTTTATGATTTTGTCCTAAACGTTAATTCCTATTATAGTTAAAACAATTGTAAAATTTAATTTTTAATTACGACAATATCGAAAATTACATTTGTGACTCAATTTTTAAAATTTGTTCACAATAACTAAAGGGTCGGGGTCAATTGGCCCGGAATAGGAGGGCGGATTAATATGGACTACCCTTGTGCTCGGACTAAATAATCTGGCCTAGGGTGGATGGGCTAGATGAGGGGGCTGAGAGATAATGTCATCCGGTATTCTTCCTTTGCTCCTAAACCATAGATGTAATCGTTGGCACGAGATTAGAGGAGGGGGATGAGTCGTCCGACCTCCTCATCCCGCAACCAAACAAGCCTTAAGTGAGAGTCTGATATTATAAGTACTAGGGTTTGGGCCGTGTGTGCTAGGGTATATACGTGGAGAGTGAGGAGGGTAGTTTTTCTTTGGTAGCGAAGTAGGTGGTTGATATCATGTAATTTTATAATTTTGTCCCAAGGGTTAATTCTTATTATAGTTAAAACGATTGCAAAATTTAAATTTTAATTACGACAATATTGAAAATCACATTTGTGACTCAATTTTTAAAATTTGTTCATGCTAATTGGTGTTCTATCTATAAAGAGTGCAGTTTTGTTCTATGTGCCGGTTTCGCTAATACAATATTTGACACTTCATCCTTGCCGTTGAAACCAATGGATGAGATTATAATTTTAAGGGTACTCTCTTTCCCCTCTCTCTATCCCACTTGGTCCCTCACTCTCCCTACGCGAGATTGAAACACTCCCCTCCCAGTCCCCATACTCTCTTCTCTACCCTCATCACTTTCTACACTAATCATATAATCTATTTCTCTTCAATTCCTCTCAATTTTTTTTCTCCCCTGTACTGATCTCCACTGCAATTCAAATATTGTGTTGTGGTAGCAGAACCGACCCCTAGAACCAATGACCCAGAAACCTACCCAAAACAATACTCCCTCCGTCCCTTTTTAAGTGTGTTACCTAAGAATTCCAACTATTTTTCTCTCACATCTACTTTCCATTACTTACTCTTATTAATATAATAATACCCACTAACTTTTTAAAAAGGAATCTACTTTTAATGGCAAAATATAAAATATACCCACTTACTTTTCAAAACACACTTATTAAGGGACAACCCAAAATGAAAATGTACACACTATAAAAGGGACGGAGAGAGTACCAGATGCGCATGCAAGTATAAATGAAACCTGTAAAACCCCGCACCGAAAATTGTTATGAAGTAGAAAACGAATAAAATCCCCGCCCTCTGCTAAACTGAAGGACATGATCTCTCTATTGGTAACAGCTATCCATCTATTTTCCAAAAAAAAAAAACAACCATCCATCCATATTGAGTTTAAAACATAGTAGTATATATTCCATTTTCCATATTTATCGAATCTTCAGCAATTTCTACCAATCCAGCCAGGCAGAATCGATTATCCAACCATGGAAAACTCAAATTCACAACAAAGAGAGACAAAATAATTCAACTTTTAACTAAAAAGTATCGCGAGTTTGACGAAGTTCAACAAAACACAAAATTGAGTAGTAGCAAGCTCGGAGGATTTAGAACAATACTAAAAATATCTGGTAATCAACATTTGAAAAATACACACACCCAACCAGACTTCATCTGCCAACTACACAATGCTCGAGCTTACTTCTCCGATGAATTTGGCCCCCTCTTCTTCCCAAAGCCCACAACTGCAAAAAAGAATTGCACAAATAGTCAATAGGCAAGGATTGTTCAACCGATGAAAATGCAAAAAATATGCAATACCAAATTTTCACCCATTCACATATCTCAGATTCTTTTCTAGTCACTCACAAACCCAGTTGAAGAAAAAAGTAATGCACGAGGTAAATAATACTTGGGTGAGTTTCTACTATGGTTTTTCGGTATTCTTGGACTAGAAGTTGTCAAATCAATTGACGTATGTGAAGAGAATGACTTGTTGATTTGACAACTTGTAGTCCAAGAATAGCAAAAATACCAAAATACCTTAGTGGAAGCTCAACCTAATTTGAATGACATTTTCTTCATTTATCCTGCGTTTCTCAGCATCCAAAAACTTTGCAAGTATATTCCGAGATAAATCACATTGGTGAACCTATAAACTAAACGAAGAACACATTTGGATTTCTAAGCAAGACTGTAGAATGTGCATATGGTTCTAACAATTCATCTAATCACAGGCACATACTAAGCCACCAAATCCATCGATTGTACTCTACGCTCCCGCCCTGAATCTTGCTCTTACGAATTACAGTAGTTTCGGATGTTTCAAAACGTTTTCCGCTCTAGTTGACACACGCACATTATGGTACTTGCATCCCCTTCGGATAGAGGGATTTCATTAGAAAAGAAAACCAAGGATTCGAGTTTCTAGCCAAATCACCCATTTGGGTTGAATACTTCAGTGAGAAATGGGGAGAAAAGAATCAAATTGACATTTTTTTAGTTGGCTACTTTCACTTTCTAATCACGCCCTTGCTCACAATCCAAAGGGGCTGCAGTGCAGATATATATTCAAGAATAGCTACATATGGACATACATATATATATACGTATATATGGAGATAGAGGGTAGGGAAATTACCGGCGGTGACGAAGCGGCGGTTGTACTGCATGCGCTTGTGGGCACGGCCACGCGGCTTCTTCTTCTTATCCTGTTTGGCCACCTTTGGGGTTTGGCCTCTCACCTTACCAGCACGAGCCAGCGATCCGTGAACCTTTCCTGCAAGAACGAACATCAATCCTCAGAATTAACCAATCCGGATCTCATACACATAATCACGGATAAATCTATAAATATTTTGAGCAATCGATGCGAAACAATAGAGGGGGAAGACAATTTTGAGCTCACCCATGGTGGATTCTTGGTTCTCTGAGCTCCGATTGCTGTTTGTTCTTCGACCAGTGGCTTCGTGCAACAGAGCGACTGGAGCAGGTAGAGATTTTAGGGTTAGGGTTTTGAGTGTGTATTAATAGGAATCGGTTTTATCTTTGTTCCGGCCTGTTATGAAATGGGTTAAGAGTTTTTGGGTGGGAGACTGGCCCACACTCTCGGGCTCCGACCCGCAAATTTATGGGTTGAGCCTATGATTGCTAGTCCAAGGGTGGATGTCAAAAAATTATTCAATGCCCCTGGCCAGTGTCTCGGGTCCTTTTTCTATCACACATTGTTGTTATGCTTAATCTGTTGTTGTTGTAAAATCTTATATTATTTCTGACGGGACATTACCGTCACAAATGCAATAATTAGTGTCGCAATTGCAACGAAAAGGGGTGGCAGTTTTGCTTTGGGCCGGTTCTTCGCAAAGTAAGGGTAAATATGTCGTTTGCCAATTTTTTACATTAACTATCCAATCTTATTCATCTTTTTTTATAAAATTATCCAAATCAAGTACTAATTTATCAATCATTTATTAATGCCACATCAATATGAGTCCATCATCCATAAGTATCTACTAGTATTATTTTATGTCGCGTTGCTATTAATCTACCCATATCTCATATGCATCAAATGGGGATGAGTTGCAAGTGGTGACTAGCTCATGTGATAGAACTCTTGGATGTCTCACACTGCATCTCGCGATCGAGTCTCATTCCTCTCTCCCCGTGTAATATATTAGGAATGACTATTGAAAAAAAAAATGGGGGACGAGTTGCAAGTGCCAAAAATAGAGTGTAGAACGTAGGGGTGTCCACGGACCAGTTCCTGGCGTCTCTGGTTGAGAACCTAACCGCTTATGGTGAATATTCGTTTTCAATATCTGCAACCATTCGTGAGTGACCCGGTTGTGGATCGATTCGGTTGTGGATTGAACAGATCGGTTGCATATTGGTTTGGCGGTTTGAACACTGTACAATTTTTCAATCAAAAGAAAAGGACTGATGATATAAAATCTAGTAGTACTATTTCCTAGATGCCACAGCAGTTAATGGAATGGATTTGCCCAAAGCATGAAAGACTTTCTTTACCAGAAGTTTTACCATTTTCAGCAAATTTCTGGCATGCTGCCCAACTCTTGTGAGGTTTGTATCGGTAGGGGTGTCTGCGGGCCGATTCCTAGCGGTTCCGGTTGAGAATTGGAACCGAATCACTCATGGCAGATATTCGTTTTCAACATCTGCAAAACCATCTGTGAGTGACATGCGGATGGATAATTTGGTTGCGGATGGGTCTGTTTGGTCAGTTTAGCCGGATCTTGTGATCCGCAGGCACCCCTGGTAGAACGTGCATTCTACAACAAAGCGACGCCGTTGCCTTGTACCGAGAACAAATTCAGGCATTTTTATAGTGCAGGGGAGAGGGATGAGAGAGATGAAAGCGATGAAGAAACTGGCAAGGAAATGGAAGAAATCAGGGGATGGAGATGGGGAAGACGACGACGACCGCTTCTCTCTTCCCACTCGCGACGATTTTCATCCCATTGACACTCAAGGTCTCTCTCTCTCTCTCAACATATCTAAATGTATATATAAAAATTTGTGCACAATCGCATTGGTATTGTATCTGTCTGGTAAATTGGGATAAGGGTTTTAACTGGTGCTCAATTGAAAATGTTAAATTGTCGGTTTTATTGCACCACAGAGCAAGAGGAATTGGTTCGATCACTTGAAAGGAGTCAAGCTCAACAGTCCCTTTTATGGAGGGTATGTTTTGCAACCCACTTGCTCTGATTTATTCTGATGCTTGATCAAAATTACTCGTAATTATTAATTTATTTGGGTGAATATGTAGAGAGTGTTTGCCGCGATTCTGTGTTGTTACTCTGGGTTTCTCATCTACTCAATCTATCAACAGGCTTTGTCTCCTTGGGAACTGGTATTCTCAATTTTTCACCCTTCAGCTCTACATAGCATTAGTATGAATTTGTTGCTTTTTCTAGTGAGAGATAATTTATGGTATGCTTTTTCTAGTGAGAGATAATTTAGTGTCCGGGTTAAACATGAGATGGGATTACAAAATCAAGGGGACTGCATTTGTGGAGTTTGAATGCAACAACTAGAGAAGGGATTAGGAATCTTTTGGACAGCTATTCTCTATACATTTGACACACAAATCCTTGGGATTATGGCATTCAGTAGCACCTCGTTATTAGTCCAGTAAATGGAAGAAGGGGAGAAAGGAGAAGGGGGGGAAACAATAGATTAGGCAGGAATCGAGGAGGGGGAAGAAGTAGAAGGGAGAGGCTGCATCCCTTAACAAACCCAAAAGGTTCTCACAATTTGACCTCCTTTCAGAATGGAAAATGAGTTACATTTGTAGGTCCTTCAAACCCTAAAGTGCAGAATCACCAGAACATCCCTGCCACTGAAATAAAGTTACAAAATCTTCAGCAGAATACTCATAAAGGGATGCTGACCAGGCCAAAAACCAACCTTTCTGATCCGAATTCGCTTTGCGCTTCCCTGGTCTTCTGGTATCCATCATGCCATCTATATAGAACAGATTCCATCATTATTGCAGCGTGCGGTAGATATCTTTGTCTATCTTTTTTGCTAATGTAGCTGAAGTATGTTTGTTGTCCTTTTGGTGAACAGCGTTATCATGCTTACTTCATGCACGAGGTCAACTCATGGATCGTGATATCTGCAGGTTTATTTCTCCACTTTCCCTACTTGCTTGGTTTCTTCTCCAACCTGTCCTAACTCATCCACTAAGATGTGAAGGCATCAAGTTTTTGAAAATACTTCCTTGTCCTCTGGGATTTACTTATTGCGAAAAAGGTTGAAATGGTATAAGAAGGCTTTGGTTCTCTCGTTGTTTTGCTACATCTTTCATTTGGGCAGACTCTATAATGTGACTCATTTCTCAGATTTTACTTGAATTGTTTTGTCTGTTACTTCATATCTTAGTCAACTCACAAATGTCCTGTGCGTGGAACAAGTATGATTTGGGTTAGGAACGTTCTGTGAGTGGGAGGAGAAGAGATTTGTTTTTATGTTCCTATACCACTTCAGTCGACGATTTCTAATCCATGTGAAGTGAATCATTTACTGTTTTTCCCCCCTTTATTTTGGTAGACATGGTTACAGGGATAACATCGGTCAGCAAATTTCCATCTACAAAGTTTGAGTTTTTAGGATTTTCCTTTCCCTTCCCTAGAAGTTGTATTACCTTTCTTTTACTTTTTTTTGTCCTTTCCTTCAATTGTGAACACAATCTGTTTCCATAGGGACAATGGTGTTAGTAAAATGACTATTTTGAGGTTGTCATAGTTGTACACGGTGTGAGTGTAATACCATCACTTATTAACTTTTTACATAAGCTAGAATCATTGTGCCCCAACTTGGGATATCAGAATCTCTGATTTGGCAATTGAATTATGAAGAACTGCATTAGGGGGGCCACTTTTTCAGTGGTACTCTGAGAGCAGCCACTTTGTGCATATTGCCAAAGGTTAGGTCTGTCTCCAATCGTCCCCCGCCCATACCCCCAATGATTGCGGACTAGATGGGTTCTGTTATTGTTGTAATTATGAAGAAATGCTCTTTGGCTATGTTTTGAATGTATTGTTCTTAAAGTTGTGTTGTTTGCTTCGTTGTCAAAAGAGATGCCCCAAAGATGTTATATTGCACAGTACATGGTTGTTGCAGTTACATCTTGCCATATGAGTGTCTAACTAAATGCAGTCATTCCAACAGATTGGGCAGCTGTTGTTGTGTGTTCAATAGCTATCGCTGGGCTACTTATTGATTCAAAATATCACAGAAGATGGCTTTGGTATTCTTGCTTCGGTGGCATTTTTGTGGCAGTGTTCTGGCTGTATCACATGTCGAGGTAAATCAGTTGTGCCAAGAAATGGAGTGTTGTCCTCTTAACTAATGTTCATGGTCTGAGGAGAACTTCGCGTCGCATTTGTTTGTGCAGATTGGCAAGGTTCAGGTGGGATGCAGTCTGGCTACCCTTGGGACCTCTATGGTACGTCCCCTCACGCTTTGCACCTCTGTTTTTATGCAGAACACTGATTACAGTGAAAGTCATATTCGTACTTCGAAATTGCAGTGGAGCTGGAGTTTGCCTCTATGTGGACCATCTACTCGGTGAATCATCTGAAGAAGTATGGAAACTTCGAGGCTACATGTATGCTTTTAAAGCCAGTTAAAAGTCCTCCAGTCTACAGAAAAAGGAAGAAGATAAATAGATGCAGATTGATAATCACCATGGTTGGGCAACTTGCCATTTGGTTTGTACAGCTGAAGGAACCTCTGTTCTCATCTTTAATTCTCGGCTTTTGAAGGCAGGCTAGTCAAGTACCCTTATGTCAGATCAACCAAAAAAAAAAAAAGAACACTTATGTAAGTGCTAGTTTTCCTTCATTGTTGCACGGAAGTAGCTTTGCTACATAGGAAAAGCCAAATCTCTCTCTTGAGGATAGGGATACAGTTTTTGTTTCGTTCATGTTGAATTTTCCCTGTGACTTTTGGATCATTTTTCGTCGTAACCATCAACATCTTGACTTCTATTTTTGTTGTGAAAATTGGTACACCGTGCCTAATACTCCAGAGTTGTGAAGTGCATACCGAAGGACAAGAAGGGTTTGCTCAAATTTTGAGCTCAAGAGTAAGGGGATTGCACTTGCTTGTTAATGATCCGATGAGTTGATTAGCTTGGTTTTACTTGAGATTCAAATGCCTCTACTAGAGTGAATTTGAGAACATTTCAACATATCAAATTATCAATGAGGTTGAAAAAACATTATTCAGCTTGTTCTTTTAGCACATCGGTTGGCACAGGCACATAAATCGATTTTCCATCTGACATCTCGATTTTCCATTTGACATCAGTAATCTCACGCAGCTTTCTTTTTGTTACAACCAGGCCACTGTCATTACCATTTCGTTTAAGCACTGTCTTCTCTCCCCAAAGAAAACGGGACAACGGGAGCACAAAAAAAACCGTTTCAAACTCAGCTATCTTATTTTCTGCAGGTAGAAAACATTCCTTTTCAAACTTTCCTACCACAAACAAAACAGCATGTACCAAAGCTTTGTGCTCTGAAGTGGTGCACCCCTTGCCAGGTTACTAGTTCAAGTCATGGTATCCTCGCAACAAAACAGCATGTAACTTTGGAGAAAATGGAAATACGTTTCCCTCAACAGTCTAGATGCCAACCACTGCCTCCCTACCTGATGAAACTAAGAACAAACATCGCGAAACTGAAAACAAGCCAGCCACTCATTTTCTTTAAAAACAAAAGTAGCAAGAGCAAAAGATGTATAGAGAATGGTAGCAAATCATCATGCCAAAAAACCAGCACTAAAAATAATTGTATTACTACAACCAAATCAACGAAGTCAATGCCATATGCTCAAAGCAATAATGCATCCAATATCAGAAGAGGGAAAACCAGTCTTATAACTCTCAACACTACCAAAACTCTCATGTATCATTTAGCACTGGATATGGAAGGAAAGGAAAATCAATCATCATCTTCAATGACCTTGGTGCCAAGCCCCTTCAGCCCTTCTGCTGGGATTTCAGCAACGGTCACGAGAGAGTACAGCTCTTCCTTGGCATCTTCGTCATCATTTCTCTTGCGAGCAATGCGAACCCTAACCCGCCTTGGGACACTTCGGATACCCCTGCTCCAGACGTACTTGTTCAGCTTCACGTCCACTCTAACATCCTTTGTACCCATTGCAGTCTGTGCAAATTTCCTGATCTCCTTTATGGCTTTAGGAGCCTTCTTCTTGAATGTGCTGTTATTTACAATGATAGCACATTAACAATTTAAACACATGAGATATAGGTCTTCATAACAGAGAACAAATCCTAATTCATGGTTTCAAGATAGATCTTTCACATAATGCATCAATGTTCACTCGTTTTGTAGTCTTTTTTAACGAACTGAAAGGAAAGTCCCAATAAATGCATGTGGAAGCACACACAAAAGCTGCAAATGCAGTAAAGAAGACAGTAATTTGTTCTGATTACAACCACCATCATGCAATTTACACCAGTACACTCCGCTGCCAAGCATACTTTTGTGAAGTAAAGAACAAGAATCAATTAAAGGCAAGGTTATTTCCGCAATAAAGAAGAAAAATCAACTATCATAAAGGCGCTCTGTTTTATCCCAGGGAACATGTCTTTGGTCTATTAACGTGGTTGCTTATACATGGCATGAGCTTTTTCATGCAACAACCCGCATCTGCTGATCTACAGAATAATTGAGCCCCACACTTGATTCGATATCGCAAAGAAGTAAGGACGCAAAAAGTAGACACTAACAATGATCAAAGCATGCCTAAGCCTCAAAACTTCTGAAATGTTCTTTCTAAACAAATTATAGATGCGCGTCCAGTCGTACCCCCAACTCCAACATGGAGGAGTGGATCTCCTACAGACCAAAACAGCAAAATGGACACGTATGAGGTACACAATGCATCATATGAAAAACACACCAAATACCAAGTGATCACCTTGAGTTCATCTGACGTTAGGACTGGTCTCTATGATGTGTGCCAGTTTAACTAGTGTTAGAAGCGGTCGAGTTGCATTTCGATATGCCGTCTATTGAACTCCATCGTATACTCATCTTTTTGGTAGATTAACAAAATTACTCAATTAAAAAAAAAAAACTTGGACCTTTCTTCTACAACTACACAACATTTGATCTTTTATACAAATAAAAAAACAAGAATTGAGTCAAACAGTGAGCTACTTACTCATCGATGGTACATATAAACCAAGCAGCAAACAAGGCAGGAAAAATCGAACTCAATTCATCCATAAATATAGACTCACGTACGTATAATATGCAAGGTGTGATGGAAGAGAGATTGGTATGTACGTACCAGCCGTGCAAACGCTTGTGGAGGTTGATGGTGTATTCCCTAGTCACCACCTCTTCCTTCCTTCCTTTCGTCTTGTCCACCATTTTCGCTCTCTTCTCTCTTAGAGCAGTCCTCAGCTATGCCTGTTGCACAAACGAGATAAACAGAGAAAATTCAGCTGCTGATTCACTGGCTAAATCAATTCAATGGGCATAACTTGAATCGCAATAGCTTTACTCTTTGTAACTAACTTAGATCTGCTATGAAATCGAAGAATCAATTTAGAAACAACAGAGAAATAACTTGAGAGAGAGAGAGAGAGAGAGAGCAGACCTCTAGGGTTCGAAGGAGGCGACAGACAAGACGAACAGCGGTTAAGTAAAATGTCTCATATTGGAAACCCTAATCGTATACCCTAGCAGTATTTGGGTTGGGTTTGGGCCTTATCTGGTTTTGTTTAAGCCCAATACTGTAGCATCGGACCATCCTATCAGACAATTACTACTGTATCACATTTGCTCAATTGCAGTTTAGATTTTTTTTTTGGGTACATAATTGCAGTTTAGATTTAAGATAAAAGTAACTGAATTGCTTGGCAACAAACAAACAAACAGGAAAAAAATAATGCCAAATAATGTATAAAGTTTTTTTTTTCTTTCCGGTCACTCTGTCATTTGAGTATCGTGCCAATTTTTGTTTGTTGAAAATTTCTGGGACAATACTTTACACAACATGTTTATGTGACATTATTTTATTGATAACCGTGCAGTCTAAATATGCTAGTGTGAGATATTATCTGTGCAAAAATGTGTCACTAGAGTTTTCCACTGTATTTTTTGTTCTTGAATCCACTTACCAATGAAACAATCACATAAGCATGTTTTGTAAAATTAGTACAATGGTCCCAAAAATTAGTCGAGATGTGTATAAGATGACTCAAACGCCTAAGTAATAAAAAAGTAATGTACAATGTGTATTGTAGCTGTTTTTTTTTTTTTTTCCTGTACTATTTTTGTTGATGGCGTGCGTGCCCATGGAGGCACTAATTCACAATTTAAATTGCGTACCAAACAAGTGCACGAGGTTCTTAAAAACGAGAATAGAAAACAGTAAAACAAGGAAAATGATTTTCACACCCCCTTTATCCCCAAACACTTCATTTTTGTCTTTATTCAACTTGAAATTACCAAATTACCTTTTACCTCCCGAATAACTTTTTTCATATGAAGGACAATTTGATACTTTCAAGTGAATAGACAAAAAAAAAAGTGTTCGGAGATGGGAGTGTGAAAATCATTTTCCTAAAACGAAAACAACATCAAAGGTTACAAAATTGGGAGCTGTTTCGCTCGTAAATATACATGTAAAAATGCATTTACAGAATCAATGAAAACTTCCAATCAATTTCACTATAACAAGCTTTAACATGTTAATATTACATCTTTGAAAGAGTGCCCGATCAAATGCTCTGCATTATTCTAGTACTACAAGGGAGATCATACTGTCTAAATCTTATGAAGAGTACGATAAATTAAGAACACTGTTGCTCGAGCAATGAATCATAGTATGTTTCAAAATTAATTCGACACTAAATTTTCAAGTCAATGCTGCTGCTCCTAATCTGAACGTCGATAGCATTCCTTAGCAGGTCGACTCATATTGAATGCATGGATGTGTCGTAATGATGTTGTAGTAGTTTATACGATCCTCCACTGAAACATGTACTCTTACGATTTGAGGGCATGCCTCGAATATCTCCACAAACTAAGAACCAAAACTGTCAATCCGGCGATGCCTGCTAAAATCTGCCACAACCACATGTGAACAAAGGTGTGAGAGATTGGGAGCGCTTGAAAGGTGAAAAATAATAAGGCATAAGTTCTGGATGTACAATTTACCAATGCTCAAAATATTTGACAAATATGTGAATGAAGAAGTCCATGGAAATAAAAACGAACGTGAGGCTAGGGAAAAGAAGTTGCACGAAAGTGCTGAAATTCCTTTAAAGTTTGAATAATACAACTCAACAAAGTTATAAAATGAAGAACAAAAGAAAAGAGGATATCAAGGGGGTCATGGATGGTCTACGCAATTCAATGAAGTACTCTTGCTACAAGCGGCAAAGTGAGAATGAGATTTCCTAAAACGAATTAGTACACAACAATTAAAGAAGAAGCATATGACTAACCGTTGCATCTCTACCATAATGGTTAGGCACAGAACGGATGAATGACCTTAACCGCTTAAAACGAGATGCCCAAGGCATCATAATCACTACAGTATACTGTTTTTTGCAAGGGAAAGGCAGAATCCGTTGTAATGCCAACTGGGCTGTTAATGGTGTCAGAGACTTTCTAACTTTAGAACGACCCTCATCTTGAACCTGCACCACAAGATCATCAACCACAGAAAAGTTTACTGCTAGAAAGAATGGATCTTTTCTCCACACAAGTGAAAAAAATGGCTTAGATATAGGTGGAAAGACTTCTAAAAATGGCAATAGTAGCTAATGGAACATGACAAAGAATCTGCTCAAGTTACATGCTCGCATCTAAACTGATACTTCAAATCTCCACCAAAGCAATTTAGTCTTTCCAAAACGAGGGTAAGAATTAAGGGTAAAGCAACTTTAGCTATGATTCATTAGCAAGAGCATGTACTGTAACTGTCAACAATCAATGCAGGCTTAGTTCCAAAGTTCCAATGTACAACCTTGCATTTGCTCGGGGGAGAGATCTTTTGGGTACCCGTGTAGAATGCATCCAGGTGTTGCATAAATAAGAACAGAAATTGGATAGGCGTAAAATTAAAAGTAGAAAAAACAACATAATAACCACTGATGGAAAGTTTTTTATTATCAAACATCACATCCCAAAATCTCTGTGCTATGCTGATTTACTGAGCAATTACAAACTGTTGAGTGTACCCTACTTTGTGTTGCTGTAACCAGGCCTGGTTCAGTCACAAAACTTGGATGTTTATTATGGGAGTTGACCACTCATCACGCCGCTAAATAGGTCTACAAAATTTCAGCTTTGCTTGTTGAAGTTCACATTATCAAGAAAGGCGAATTGACTCTGCCATAGCATGGGTGAGATTGACAGCAATAGAATAGCCAACATCGTACCGCATACTAAATTAATGCAGGTACCGAATTAGAAGCTGATGCAACAAAAAGGCAGTAGAAATGGAAGACCTGGAAACTAACCTCAAAAGAAGTGCCAATGTCACCAGTATAGATCCTTGACTGGTAGCTGCGTAAAATCCTATCCAACCAGTAGTAATTCTCCTGCAAGAGCATATCAAATGGTCTGAGAACAACGCTTTTATCCCCCTTGCATTCTGGGCAAGGTAACAATGCATCAGCAGGTGAAAAACTAAAATGTCCACGAGTTCACTGATCCCTCAATAGAAACAAGCACAAAAAAATGTCATTGGATATTCTCTTCCAAACTCCCAGAGTCCCACTCACCAAACTCTTCTTTCCTTCGAATTTTTTAGTTTTGGGATTGACATTGGGTGTTGTGTGTGTCTATGTTGGTGGTGCATCAACCATCCTTATATGAGGGTCTCCAGGATGGACATGCCAAAGGGATGGACAGGTCAGGGGATGGAGAGGGTGTTAGGGTGGTTGTGGTAAATATGGTTGTAATGAGGGTAGTTGTAGTAATGATGAAGGTGTTTGATGCCCTCTTTCCTTATGACCGGTCAAGCGGCTATCCTCGTGGAGGATGAGCCTTGACAAGTCCCATTGCTCTAGCCTCCGTGCCACATACCTACTATGGTCCCGAGCGAGGTGCCTAATCCTTGTTCCCGACCTGGAGTCTTGCGAAGAGTCGCCAGGCTCATTAGAGCCTTATTTATTGTATAGAGAGTGGGAGATGCCCTGAGCATGTCATGAGGCATCTAAGGTGTTTTAGAGATTCCACGAAGGGGTACCATGGAGTGATACTACGGAGGAGGTCATTATATGGAGGTGCTTGCATAATGTGAGGAGACTATGATTGCGGAGGAGCTCCCGCTGGTATGTGCCACGTGGCAATGCTCCTCCAGTTACCACACCTATAAAACTGGTCAGTAACAGCACCAATGCAAACTTTCTTGTAGTTCTAACAAGTTGTTTGGACCTCTAAGAGCAGGAATCTCAAACAGAATATAATCTATTACCACATCGAAGATTGTTAGTTCTTTGTTCGGCCTCCCAAGGACGAATCAGAGCATCACAGCAACACAAATGTGGGGTTAATGAATGATGCCTTGAACTTACCTCCTTTTACTTGGGAAATCAACTGGAAAACAAATATCCTAAGTAAAGATATCGAAAAAACCTGCAATCCGTTCTCATGGGCCCTTTGCTCGATTTCAAGTATGGTTGAAACATCATCATCTGAAGGTCCTTCCTCTTGGAGACGTAATATTTCATCCAAAGCCAGATCCACCTGCAACAAATGTTGCACAACTAAGTTAATTATGCATTCATATGATTGACCAATAGCAACAAGTACGGTGACATACCAGTGTGGTGGAGATATCTGGATCACAAGAGAAATTGACACCAATATCCCCACGAACATTACTAGTTCTTGAAGGTTTATTACCACCAAGGAACACAGAAACGCCGGCAGAGTATATCTGGGGTGTCATACATGGTACAAAAATTAGCACAGATAAAAATGAAAATAACACAAAACAACAAACTCAACACAAGATGCACACCTGGCCATACTTGAAACGGAGAACCTGAATTATCTTAGTCTCTAGAAGTTTGCTCAAAAAACCAACAAGGTGAATGTCTTCCATCTATCACATATGGAAAAACAGACAAGAAACAACCATCATTAAAGATCAGAAAGTCAGAAAATATGCTGAACCCTCATGAGTATCAATCGTTCCATTAGGGCTAAAAACTATAAATACCATGGTTTCATTTTGTAGTTCGACAGGAAAGCATATCTGGACTGAACATTGAGCCTCCACCATAGGGCTGCGAACAACTTCTCTACAAGCACAAGGAGGGGGCATCAGATGGACATTTCAGTTCCATCATAAAGATTATGTACATGTGTTTCGCTATTCAAATACGGAGATACATTATACATGCATAAAACGGAAAAAAAAAAGGTTACATAACATTGGGTGGTCAATCAGAGATGCAAAAGATGAATGTTTTGAGTCAAAAGTTTAAGCTAGAGAGAATTCCAGAAAATCAATGGGTCCAACAAATTAACCCAGATAATGGTTTTCCAATAGAATAGATGAAATGCAAATAGAAACCTACCTAACTATAGTTGAAGGAAAAGTGAAAGGCAGCCCTTTGAGGTCATCGCGGTTGAACTGAAAAATGGGTTCACGAGGCCTTGGAATGCCACCCTACATGATGACCACGAAAACACATAATAAGATATCCTGGCAAACACTTAACCTAGCAAGGCTGATAAGGGCAATACTAATATTGGCCAACTTGACGACGGCATGTAACTCACCAAATACTGCAAGATTAAAGGACGTGCAATAGCAGGATCAATATTCCCAACAATCACGATCGTAAAACTTGACGGATCCTTAAAACAATTGTTGAAGTATTCACAAGCCTTAAATGGATCAACTTTTTTAATGTCGCTAATCCTGATTGGCTGGATAAGAAGAAATTTCCATTATTGATAAGGATAAAGCACCTCATTGAAAAAATGAAAAATTAAAGAAAGTGGATCAGGCATACTCTAAAGAAATAGGAGTTTCCATAATTGAGTTCCCTGACACGGTTTGCAAATGCCGTGTAAGGATCTCTCTCTTGAGCACGCACAGCTTCTTCTGCCATTTGCATCACTATCTTGATGTCTTCTTCCCCTGGTTCTACATCTGTTGTAAATAGTTGATAAACCAGCTGCCAGAGAGCAAATGTCAAAAGCTCAATACAAAACATATGATATTAGAGAGCATTGGGGGAAAGAAAGAAATGCTGGCCACTATTATCATCTAGAAATCGAACCTGCAAGGCAGTTTCCAGGTCTGAAGGTGAGCAATCACCAGAAAAGGTTCGCATATATGCCCCAAGTTTCGTCCCAACTTCAGCTCTCTTACCAGCAAGCATATCCATCAAAACTGATGGTCTATAACCAAAAATGCCAATTTCTCCGGCAATGGTTGAACCGGTTGAGCAAGAGAGGTACTCATTTTCAGGCAGCTCGGATAAGCCCCCATATGAGAACCCTGTGAAGAGAACCTATTTAAACAAACTGTTACTAATAATCACTTGTATGAAATGACTGATGGCAGAGGAGAGGATATTCACTAATTACATTTGCATGTGAGCAGAAAAATTAATACCTGGTCATCAAAGAAGTCTGTCTTTTTATAGCAAACACGCATGCCATTTGACAGAATTAGCTCAGTAGCACCAATATTGGACCATTCAATCGGCTGCACTATATGGCTGAAGAAAGACATGTGACCGAGGTTCAGTGGACTATTCCAAGTGTCCAAGGACAATAGATTAGAAGGAATAAGATATAGGCCCAAAATAAGATAAATTGCTCCCTAATTCCTATTGCTTCAGGGTTGCAGGAATTTTTAAAACACGCATTAGAACAGATGCAAAGTACAAAGAGGGTGGAAGTTTACCCAGGATTTGGCTTCACAGTAACAATCTCTTCTGGGATGTTTTCATCATCCCAAGGAGGGATGCTTCTTTCTTCCTCAAAAGAATTGATCTTCGACACAACAGCTTTAAGATCATCCACTGTCGCAGTAGCCTGAGGTTCAATTGTTTTTACAACACAGCTACATGATGTTCGAAAATTCTCCGCATACTTGGACACCTCATATGCCGATATATCTATTGCACGTGGAAATGTTACAGGAGCAATAGCATATCTTCCTTCCTTTTTTCTTAAAGAGTGTAAACAAAAAATTTGACAATGCTACAATAACAGACACTCACAAGGTATAATAGTTTTTTGAAGTTGTGCTTCGTATTCTACCCCAATGACGGGTTCATTACGGAGAAAATGCTGGGGGAAAAACAAAACAAAAAAATTAGTAGAATCCCATCGTACTTAATAAAAAATTAAATTCAAAGACCTAAGAAATCAATTGTTTGTATATACTTGTAAATATTCATCTCGCAGGCTGGTTGATTGCATTTGATCACGCTCCAAATAGGCAGATTCAATCTCTGACATTAACAAAGCGCGGACAACAGAAATTTCACGTTCAGAAAATCCATGCAGCCGAACCCTTGCAACCTGAAATGCATGGTATTAATAATTATAAAGCAGAGAAAAAACCAAGCAGGTTCCTGCCGTAAAGATCAAATACAAACCTCAATGAGCATTGATTCTAATGCCTCAATAGTCCCTCTCTCTTTACAAGATGAAGTCATTATATAGGCTTTCACAGGACGAACTAGAACATCAGCAGCGGCAGAGCATGAAAAATATGATGGATCTTTTCTACGAGAGATTTTAAAAAATCTCTGGTTCAAAGCATGAAAAAACATTGACTCTGCAAGTAAATTCCTATAGTCCTTCACCGTTTTTAGCTCATCCACAGGCATCTTGCAGCTGATCATCACTGCAGACTGTTATTCAAAAATTGGGATCGCAGTGTCACAACCAAAATTTCACGTCCTAGTTTAATGCTCTTGCATGTTCATGAATACGAAACAGTACTAATCTGCATTATTAGATGGAAAATCCATAGGACACTAACCCCAGCAGCTTCGGATTCAACGAAACATGAAAACCGTGGATCTTTATGAGATGGAACTGGAAAGTACGGTATGAGTGGAGGGTCAGGTGTTGAAATCTTATCTCCAAAATGGGTCTTTATTAACTCAACTACAATCTGCCAGAGAAAGACAGACAGTGACGGGGGCATAGTTAAGAAAATCTGACCGCGAACAAACTTTGTTGCGTAAAGGAATATATACGAGTTAAGAAGTCCAACCTGCGTGTCAGAAAAATCTCCAACAGCTATAACAGCCATATTGTGTAGATTGTACCACTTCCCATAAAATTGCTTCACGGTATCAGCTGAAACTGTCCGGATTACCTTTTCTAACCCAATTGGCAAACGCTCAGCATACTGCAACCAAATAATGAGGTTACAGGAAGATCACGGTAAACAGAAGATAACAAGAACAATATTAACAGGAAAAGGAGCAGAGGTATTTAATAAAGAAGATTCAAGTCACTGAATATTAATTTTCACACAGGCTCACAGTCATGCTGTGAGATTGCAGTATGATGACTAAGTAGATAACCTCACCAGTACATCAGAGTTAAGACTCAACAAACCGATAAATTTGTACCTTAATTAAAAGAATACCTTTGAACCTTCCATCATGAGAACCCAATGTGCATCCTGCATCCTTCCATTTGCATTCCTGTTCCCTCTATACTCTTCCATTACAGCCCCTCTTTCTTTCTCCAAATCAGCCATTGAGACTCGCACCTAAATGAAACATGTCGTAAAAAAAGAGAGAGGGATAAAAACTCGAAAGTTTATCCATATAACCAAACGAGGAACTGGTTTTTTACCTCCGAACTAAATTCTGCCAAGACTGAAATGGCCTGAGATAACAGTTCTGGCTTGTCAACAGGCACAAACAACTCGTAAACAGTTTCATCAGAAGACGTGACAGCATTCTGACAAGGGCCAAATTCTGCCCCTATACTTTCAAGAAATTTGACGATATCATGATTTGTGTATTTCTTTGTAGCACTGAAGGCAAGATGCTCAACTATATGAGCAACTCCACGCTCATCCTCCTCTTCCAAAACTGAGCTGCCACATTCAATGGCTCAGAATTTTAAAATAGCAGATCACAGAAATATCTATAATGGAAAAACTATAGGCATTTAGGCCACGAGGAAGAACGGGGAATGGAAGAGGGTAGTAACTTTATTGCTTAGCCAATTGGAAATTATTTGTACACTCACAAGAAAAAGCTGAATTTTTTTAAAGTGGCAAGCTGAGCCTGCTTAAGAACTAACCTTAATGAAGGGGTTGGCAGTTTCAAGGCCAATGGGAAAGGCTGGAAAAAAGGACAACTGTGCTATACTGGTATGAAGTAAAACGTATGTGTCTGATGCATTCTGTTTTGCAATTAAGTAAGAAGTGAACCCTGGTTGTGTGATGGGCCTGACAACTATTTAACTTAGCAGTTTGAAACTGGGAACCTAATTAGAATCCTTTGCCTATGGCATTGGTATGTACTTGGATATGTTTTGTTTCGAAAAGGATGTGAACTTAATGTTTCTGGTTCGGCAAGAAATGAAATGAATTCCTCCCGCCGTCCCTCAAATGCGCTATTTGGGGCTAACCTAGTAGCATCCGAATTGGACTAGCTGAATCCACGTGTGATATGACAAAATGAGGTTAAAGTGGAAACCAGTTTTGTGTGTTCAGTGTGTGTTATGAAATATCCAAACTTTATGCGCTAGGAGTGTATTGCAATAATGTGGGTTATATGACACACTTTCAGCCCCTCCTCCTTTCTCAATAATGTACGCTACACTTAGCACTGCAGCTGACTTCTGACCAATGCAAGTGTAACTTAACTGCTCTGCTATAGTGTCCGATGAAACAAATTTGTTCAATGCCGGTAAGGCGATCGTGGCCTACTTCAGAGTAACGTGTGTTTGCCTTGGGCCTCCAAAATATCGAAGCCCGGCCCTGAGTTCTCGGATGCAATCGAAACAAAATGAATGGGGACCAAAATGAAAAAGGTGGAAAGCTTCAGGGATCATTTGTGTAATCTACTTTTTGGGGGCAAAAAGTTGCTCTGTTGCTGTCGAATTTGATTTGTTCAGCCGTGCTATCAAATTCGACTGAGAGTCCCCACGTTAATCGCACAAACACACAACCAAATTAGCTAAAAAAAATCGACATCGACAAAGCAGTTCACAAAAATAACAAGACATGGACAAAATCGAACTACCAGAACAATGGACGACTGAAAGTGCAGAGTAGAAAAGGCTTACCCAGCCTTGACGGCGAGTGCTAGGGCAGCTCTCATTCTAGGCTTGGAATTGGATCGAACATAGTAACAGAGTCCATTGTCGAGCCTCCCGTAGTCGACTCCGAACGGCTTCTCGGAGAGAGCATCGTCCATGTCAACGGATACTAGTTTCAGCGACCGGAATCTGTGTTTATTCTTGATCTGCGACGACTCCGCCGGTAGCAAATCCATGATTCTAGATAGATAGAGAGAGAGAGAGATTAACGCGGGTATGGATGTGGAGTGTACTGGAGTATATATACAATTTCCCCACTCTGTTTTGCTTCAACGGGTGAGGATTTCTAGGGTGGAATATCTACGGCCGACTGCCGAAGCCCTCTCAATTGTAAAATGCCACGTGTTAAAGGTCAAATAAAGTACATTTATTTAATTTCACTTATACTTTAAAGTACAAGTAGAACTCATAACTGTACTTTTTTGTATCCTTAACCGGTACAATGTCAGGCTGGGCCTAGAGGGTGCAAACGAGTTGAACTGAACCGAACTTTGAGCTCGGCACATTTACTAAACGAGAAAAAAACCTTGAGCTTGTAAACGAGTTTGAAACTCGAGTTCGAACTCGGCTTTATTACTAAACGAGCCGAGTCTTGAGCTATTCGTGAACAGATCGATTAGTTTGCAGCCCTTACCGACATGTAACATCGTAATTTAGAGCAAATTAGTTTAAAAGGTTGCAGGGGATTGCGGTGCGTCCAACCCTAGAGAATAAAGCTATCTCGACATGAAACCCTGTGTACAAAGTGAAATTATTTGTCACCACTAGGGCATCCTTATCTGACACACCAAAAAAAAATACCAAATTTAACCTCAAAAACACATTTTATAATTTAGCAAATCACTTTTCAAAAAATTCACAAAATCAGACTTTTTATTCAAACTTTAGCAAGTCATTTTATTGAAAACTCACAGAATCAGACTCTCTATTCAAACTTTTACTCTTCTCTCCTTCCTCCTCTTTTGGTAAGTGAACAGTAGGTCACCAAATTTGTTAAGCTACTGTAGCAAAGTTAAGAAATCTTCACATTGGTGAGTTTGTTTGGTGAGGCTGATTTTTGAGATTTTGGAGGAGTTTGCTAGAGGCTGATAATAATGCTCTAGGAAAATAAAACACTAGTAGTAAATTATTTACATTATCTTATTTAAAAAAAAAACTCTCCATTTTTACACTCTTGTGACATAAATTTATGAAATTAACTTCATTTTATACTCTTTTGACACTTGGAAGGACAACATTATAAATTCACCTCACGAAAAAAAGGCAAAAAGAAGTGTGGTTATAGAAAACAACATTATAAATTCACCTCACGAAAAAAGGCAAAAAGAAGTGTGGTTATAGAAAAAAAAGAGTGTAAAAATCACTAAAAAAAAAACACAAGTACAGTAAAATAAAGTACTTTTTATACTTTATGTTTGCTTTATTTTCAATCTCCTACTCTTTTTTGTCTTTTTAATTTTTGAATTTTGTTTGTCTTTTTAATTTTTGTTATATTCACATTATATTTTTTAGATTAATTATTCGTCTTGACGAGAGGAGTCTAAAAATAAAAAATTATGACCAAAAGAAAAAAAATACACCAAACAACTGGCATTTTTTTGTTTAAAGTGTCATCTTATATGAATTTTTTTTAACTTTGGTCCACATTTTGATATTTTCTCATTCCTCTCGTCGATATAAATGATTAGTAAAAAACGACGCAAAGCTAAACAAAAAATTATGAAAAATAAGAAATATCGGAAAAAAATCACTAGACAAAATGTTTATAAGAATGTACACAAAAGGATAAGTAAAGTTTACTTTCGTTTTATCTCTTGTAGTTTTATTTAGAAAGTCAAGATTCATTTTTCCACTTACAAACCAAAAGTGTGCAAAGGTTTTGTGGATACAGTAGATATTATTCTCCCTTCTAAAAAAAGTCATGGGAATAATATTATTTTTGGGTTTAAAAAGGGACCTTAATATAACAAAAATAAGGTATAATACCTAGAGAAATTTAAAGAGTCTTCCTGTTTGGAGACTCTACCCATGTCCTCATGGTAATGAGTTTGAATGCTTATCTTCCCATCTTCAAATTGAATAAATGATCCAAAATACCCTTATTAAGAGATTATGTAAATTAAAATGGAATTATTATCTCATGTCTTTTCTGTCACACAAACGCAGCCTTATGTTTGGAAGTTGGGAAAAGAAGTGGGGAATTTTTTTTTTAAAAAAGTTCCTTTCGTTTGTTTGGTTTCGAAGCAAAAGGAGGAAGGAAAATGAGGTGAAAATCAACGCCAATTTTCTCTTCTTTTCTCTCGCACAGGTGTATATTTTCTTTCTCTTTCACAAAATCAAACAAGAGATTGAGCTTTGTTTGGAACTTAGAGAAAATAAAGGAAAAGAAGGGAAAGTTTAAATATTCTTCTATCCTTTGTTCGGTTTGAGAGAAAAAAATAAGAGAAAATAATTACATAGAGTATTAAGAATATTGAATATTGAATATTGAAATTTTCTCAAAATTTTCCTCGTACTTTTTGTTTTTCCCACTTCTTTCCTTTCTCTCATTTTCAACAAGTTTCAAACGTGTGTTTTGTTGTGTAAAATAGATATAATGGCGTTGCAGATTGCAAGTCTCCCTACATTTCATCATTTAACTCGTACTGTACCGACATTGCTCAATGATTAATAAAATTTTATATCTATTCTTTGAAAAAAAAAAAACAAGTTCCAAACAGAGCCGTAAAACTCATCACTCTCTTCTACGGGACACACTAGCACAGAAGTTGAAAGAAAATCAAGCAATAATGTTAAGCCTAAAATCCTGCTCCCTTCTTCCTCCTCACCAACTCCTACGAATTTCGCAGTTCAAATCATCTTTCCAATCAAACCAAAAACCTTCATCTCTAACCCCTTCAGTTCTTCCAATTCAATTCCGAACTCGACCCAATACACGCCTATTCACTACCAGGGCAAGAGTGAAAACCCAGAATTCAGAAACCCGAATCGAAGAAGACAGTGTTAGTGGTGATGTTGCTGATGGTGATGGCTATGAAGACGAAGAAGTGGATGAGTTTTCTCCAGAGGGTCGGTTCCGGCTAAGAGGAGAAGAAGAGAAGGATTATGACAGAGACCCTGAGTTTGCTGAAATCCTTGGAAGTTGTCTTGACGACCCTCAATTAGCCCGGTCCAAAGTAAGCTAATTACTGTTGAATTATTTGTGAAAATGTTAACGAATTTAGAGTCCTTTTGTTTTGTTTTTATTTTATTTTTATTAAATTATAAGTGCGATTCTTATTCAAAACCCAAACCAAGAAACAAAGCCCAAGAATTAAACCTGAGAAACGAATTTAGAGTCGTGCATTAGATGGAATAAATTCGCTGCCACTGAATATTCAGTGTTTGGTTAAATTATTTATGGTCCGGATTATGAATGAATTGGATATTCCCGTGTGAGATATACAATAACTAGTGGAGTTACCAGTGGCGGAGCTAGAAATTTTAGTTAGCGGTGAAAATCTTAGCTAAAACTATATGAATAATGGGAAAAGATTTTTTGTGAGAGAATGAATACAACATCTACGCTTTGATTTAAAACAATCATCGACGAATTTATGTAAAACAATCACCAACGACATTTTTTTAAAGTTAATTGTAATATATGAAAGGGTCATTCAATATGCAAAATTTTGTAGTGTTTTTCATTATAGGCATGTAAGGTTTCATTAAGTGATATTTGTTAAAATGCGAAACAATTTCTTCGCAATCTAGGAAAAGTGTATTTTTTTATATATTCGAATGGTATGTTCAGGGAAATTTATACCTTATGTTAAATGTTTGGGGCAATATCAATGGGATAAATTTTGTACTGTACTTACAAACCTGAAACCTCTAACAAATAATAAGAATTATAGAACAATGAGTACCCCTACTGGCTCCACCGTTGGGAGTGGCTCTGTGACTGCATATCACAGCCAACGATGCAAAATATGGGATATACAATATATGTGGTTCTGGTAACCCCGTAGGATAGATAATCCTGTGATCATTAGTAGTCCGACTAATCAGACTTGAGATATATTTGGTTTTCCAAATTAATTGGGTATTTCAAGGAGTTTGGTTCTGTAGAAAGAGGAAGTTTGACCTCTGCGTCTTTCACATTCATTTGTTTTGTGTCCATATGTAATTTGATACAAACCAAACCAAACCAAACCGTGCCTTACGTCTCAAATCAATTGGGGTCGGCTATAAGATTAGGAATCATGTCATAGAGATCTGACGGGTCTTTTTATGCGCTGGCTGTCAGCTACCTAACGCACAACCTCCTCCTTTATCCAGGCTTGAGACCGGCTGGGATCAAAAGATAAGGCTTTAAGAACGTCACAGCCAATTATGGTTTTCCAAATTAACAGGATATTCCAGGAATTCGATCATTGTGAATAATATGAGATTTTGGACGTTGTATGTGTCACATTTATGTGCTTTGTATAGTTGCATATATGTTGTTTGATGATGTAATTGGCTGATTTTTATTTTTTTTCCCCAGATGGAGGGTAGATTGAAGAAGAAGAGGAACAAAATTTTGCACACAAAAACTGGTTCAGCGACCCCCATGGAAGTGCATTTCAACCAGTATGTTTACCATGTAATTTTACCAATCAAACATCCCCTTCCCAGTCGCAAGCATTAGTACATGAGTTTCATAATGATGAGCCGAGAAGAGGAGATGCCGCTCATGTAGGCTTGGGGCATATTTGATGATAATGGGGTAGGGACCAGGAGAAAACAACTATTGAGGTCGAAAAAGGTAGTCAATACATATGGACCACTTTTGGCTACAAAATAATTTCTTTATGGGGTTCAATAACAGAGAATAAGAAGGGTATAATGGATTTGATTATGATTATCCCAGGATAAATTTACTAATAGGGCATGTTTGCGATAGCCGTGGATACAAATTTTAGATTCTAGCTTCAGATTCTCCTTCAGATTCTAGATTTTAGATTTTAGTAGAGACAGACAAACATGTTTACCGTAGCTATGAAATTATGATTAAGCTGCTGTAAAAGCTAGTAATGTTTACTGAAAAAGCTGAAAAATCAACTTTTATAAAACTTAAAACCTAAAATCCTATTCGTAAAGCTCTAGAAGCTACCCAAACCCAGCTTTGGGATTTTTAGAATTTCCTTAACTTTTTAGCTTTTCAGAAGTTGTAGTATTCAAGAATCTGTTATCTAGAATTTTTGGTTAACACTCCAAACTGATTTTGAAAAGTTTAGAATCTCAAAATCTCCAACAATAATTTTTCGTGAACACCCACTATATGTTTGAATAGGGGAGAATAAAGTGGGACAAACGGACAACCTTTATTCTTGACAGTTGGCTGAGAAAGGAAAATACTCTGGGGGGAGGGATGAAGTGTTATGTAATCCCATGGGGAGGGTGGGATTACGTATCCCCTCTTTAATTCCTCACATGAAACAATAAGGGGAGACTAGATATTCGTTCTGCCCACTCTAATGCAAGGTGTGATTTGCTATCCTACACTAAATATGCACATATTATTAATTCTTGGTTGTTTTACCCAAAAATATGCAGGTACTTCTCCATCTTAGGTGAATTCAAACCTGCTATAACTGTTATGAAGACTTTTTAATTGAGATAAAAAAAAAACCGTTATACTTTTCACGTTGAATTGTGTTTGCTCTTGAAGAGAGACATTGGCTTGGATAAGTTAGCTCTTTATATAACATGTTTCCTGTGGGTTTCTTCTAGATTCAAAGATGCCATGTTTAGTCATGGTACATTTGGCCTCGCTGATTTGACAAATCCATGGAGTCTTTCAAATGTGGTATATCCTTTGTTTTTGGGGTGGTTTCTGTAGTAAGTGAAACGAAAGAAGAGGGTTATAAGGAATGTCTCGTGACATGAGATTACAATTCTCATTTTTTACAGTTGGTGACCCATGTGTTTCCTGACTACGTTCCTGAAAATTATCCCTAATGTTCAAAGAATATATTACCAGTTAGTTTTGCGTTTTTTTTTTTTTGTTTTGCCAGTTTAGTTTTGCGATTCACCATCATCAATCTTGAAACCCTTTGTAGTATAGCATTGACGCTGTTTTAACTTTTATATACACTAAAGGCTTCCTCAAGTTTACCTAGCAACCCGAGGGGTGGGCCAGGAAAGTCAATAACAAGAGAATCAATTACTAACATATCATCTCTTCTATGTAGTTGTGGAAGAGGTGGTGTTGATTGTCAGCTAACCTTTGCTTATGGCTGAATTTGATCCTTATACACATGGTAGTCGTTAATCTCCAAGACTTCCAGAATGTTAAATTTGTTCAGAGTACGTCCTTTCTTGTGCTTCTTAAGTTGATCAAAACCACTTCATCTAACTCCTTTTAGGTTACCTATTTGGGATTCTGATGTTTTGAATCTCAGTTAGTATTTGCATTTTGATTCAAGTACAAACGCCATGGGGCTACAAATTATGGTGGGTATATGGATCTATTCTGCATTTCAGAGCGGTTGGCTACGTACAAAACCGCACTGTTGGTTAAATCAAAGGCAAACATGTCACTTTTGGGTATTTTCTGATGGGTAACTGACCCGGGTGGAAATTCAATTCTGCAGATGTTTCAGTCTTCCCTTGATATCCTTATAAAGTAATGTGGATAGATTTCCTCAAAAATTATTATAGAAGTGCCTGCACACCATGGTAATTTGGAACACAAATCTCTTAACACTATGCATAATAGTCGCTGGATATTCATAACCATGCCACTTAGTGTGGATATTTTCTTTTATCAAGCTTGAGGTTGAGAAGTATGAAAGAAATCACCGCGGGATAAAATATTTGAGATACAAACTTTGCAATTTTAGGGGAAGTCATAGCATGCTTCTATAGTCAGTAAACTTAAACTGTGGGAAAGATTTTATTAATCCTACTACATTAGGGATCCTGTTTTAAATGGATGCACCTGCCATCCACATCCTCGCTGCTGCTAACTCCACAGTTATAGTAACTTGGTCTGTTCTATTTCATGCATATTCTTGGTTCCTCTTTTAAGCATTTAAGTCGTCTTTTTTCCTTTCTGAAACTCATTCTTTGTGGCTGGCATTTGCAGATTTGATTTCTCAAACTCGTACATATGGTTTGAATTCTACAATGCTCCACTTGAGAAAGACATTTCCTTAATCTGTGATGTAAGTACCTTTTATTTCATTTTTAATATCATCTATTAGCAAATGAATCCCTACCATATTCGATCTGATTTATACATGCAGACACTTCGCTCATGGCACATTGTTGGACGTCTTGGAGGATGCAATTCCATGAATATGCAGGTAAGTTGCTTTTTTTGTCCAATCCCTGTCGAGTCTTTTATTTCCGGTTCCAACGGGCAACTTCAGTTTTTCAATATTTTATTTGCTTTCTATTGCTCAAATGCTCAATTTTGACAATTCCAGTTGTCTCAATCTCCTTTGGATGAAAAAAGACCAAGTTATGATGCTATTCTGGGAGCAAATCTTGACCCAACTACTTTTTATAACATAGCGGATCTTGAGATTCAAGACAACTTAGCACGCGTATGGTATGTTTCCATTTTCAAATCTGAGTTGGTGATCGTAGTCAGGTTTTATCATGGATGGAAGGAATTATTGTCCTCTTCCTTTTCTTTTCTTTTTTTCCTTTACAGGGTGGATATTGGAAGCAACGACTCATTAATATTGGATATATTGATTAATGCATTGACACAGATAAGCTCTGAGTAAGCTCCCTGTAAATTTATTCCCTTCATTTTCATGATTTGCCACTCGAACTCGATCTATTTGAAACCAAAAAATTTCATGTACTGCTGAACCTGCTGCAAAGCAGTTAGTGAGCTCGCGAAAGCCTGCTTAAGAAAAGAAAACAAAAGAAAGGAAACAAGATTTCGGACAGGCTTCCTTCTTTATGAATCCATCAAACATGCAGATACAAGTATACTGTGATTGGGCTTGGCTCTGCATTCCTTTGCCATTGTGCTAGCCTTCTTGTTGTTTATTCACGACATTTTCTTTTCTCTTGTTGCGGGTTTTAGCTCATTGGGAGTGGAAGCGTATATTCCAACTACACAAACTTACCTCAGCAATTTTGTATTCTTATTTTGCAGCCATGTTGGAATTAAGCAAGTGGTGTTCGGTGGATCTGAATTCGAGAACTGGAGTCAGGACTTGATGTCAGAGGAAGCAGGTTATAGTGTTCATAAGATTTAGAGGATTGATATCAGCACCGTGCTTCTGGGTTTTTTGTTTCCTACATTTCCGTTATGTAGTTTGTTAGCATTCCACAGGTAGGTGCAGAACTTAAAGAATGAGCCAAATTGTATGCAATTTTGGTATTGGCTGTGTAATGATGTGTACTTCGAACTAGGAATTCATGAGAACGCATTATTGTCGGTGAAGCTTCGCTGTGTTTGTAATGTTGCGATTTCAAAGGAACAGTACTGATAATAATGTGAGTTTCATGAGGTGCTTGTGTGAAATCAGAATTGGAAAATTTAACCAGATGGTCAGTGAAGTACGGTATTTCGATTCTACAAAAACAAGGAAAGATGAAAACTAGGGATACTGGAAGGAGAAAAAATAAACTTGTGCAAGCTACAGGATTCCGCAAAGCATATTTTAATAGTACAACGTTGTAAGAGCTGCAAGATTTTAACACCGAATGAGCAAATATCAATTTTTTTGTTGTCACATATGAATTTCTGCCAAATTTTAGCGTCAGGTTGTCCGGGCTTATGCGTCCCTCGTCCAGTTGTTATTGTTACCAAATTTTAGCCTATAAAAGTTGTTTCAACAAATAAATAATGAACTCTCAGAAGTGACAAAGCAAGACACTGGTTTCCACGGCCTCGAGTATTGTTTTCAGCCCACTGATCCAAATAGCATCTCCAATAATTTCCCATTTTAAGACTTAAATTCAAAATTTATGTGAAATATAAAAAATCCATCTCCAATGTTTACCCAAATGTGTACTAATTTTTTAGTTTTACCCATATGAATCCCCAAATTTGGAGAAGCCCAAATCCTTACCCCATTTGTTCCGACGGCTATTTTGAGAGAGAAATCTTTGTCGGAGAAACCCAAATTCTTTCATTCTGTTGCCGAAAAATCTGTGGAGCAATCCAAACCCTTTCAATTTGTTGTCGGAGCTTCGCCGGAGTTAATTCTCTCCTCTCTCTTATATACATGTATGCCATTGGAGATGTTCATACCCAAATCAAGATTTTACACAAAAATTGACTCAAATATGGATTAAAAAAGAAGGTAAGGACTGAAGGGGTGCCTCCAAAAAAAAGGGGGATGAAGCTCCAACAAAAACATGGGCTTGTTCGTTTAGGGTTTCCAAACCGGGTTTTGAAAACCCTCCCTTGTTCGGTTTCAAAATGGATTTTCAAGACCGGTTCTCAAAAACCACCAAACAAGGCAGAAAAGCACACTGATGCACACTTTTGAAAACCACCAAATTTTGGATTTTCAAGAGGGGTTTTCAAGATCAGTTCTCAAAAACCCATCCAAACAAGGTGCAAAGGTTTTTTTTATTAAAATTGCGTCCATTCTGCAAGTGTGGGCGTTTGGTCTAGTGGTATGATTCTCGCTTTGGGTGCGAGAGGTCCCGAGTTCGATTCTCGGAACGCCCCTTTTTTCTTCTCAAGGTTTTTGGTTGATTTGGCCGGACACCTCAACATGTGAAGCTTAATTGGAAAATTAAAATTGTTCCACCTTGATGTTTATTTTCTTTCCTTTATTTTACGTGTGATCTCTAAATTTTTTTATTAGGATTAGTTTTCTCAACATTTATTCTGCAATAAAAAAGATTTTGCACTAATCTTGTTTTTCATTAGTTTCTTAAATAATTACACTATTTCTTTTTATAGTTTTTTTTCCCAAACTTTTTTTCATCAACTAAAGACATGTAAAAATGTATTTTTTATTTTTTGTTATTTCAATTACGTTCCGTTTACAATTTGGAAATGAAAGAAAAAAGAAAGGGTGTTAAAAAGGAAAATGTGAGAAAAATATACCGTTCTTAATAATTATTTTCTAAACGTAGAAAAAAATATATTATTTTTTCCTTCCTTTCCACTTGTTTCAAACAAATCTTTTTTAGAAAATTTTGGATGCCGGCTGGGTATCAAGTGACAGTTTTAAACGCGCATCCCAACTGTCTAAAAGTGTTTTGAACGGTCCGGATTTCAGAGAAAGAAAGAGGGGAGAGAGGGGATAGATGAAGGAATAAATATAGACCGTCCAAAAGTATACAATCGAGATGTGCACTAAAGTTTGAAACACTTTTAAACGGCCGAGACAGACGCTAAAGTTTCCTAAGAACAATTTTCGTGCATTGACAACTGACAAGTGAACGGAGAGGAAAAATACTAAAAAAGAAACTGAACAGGGCTCTTCCTCGACGAGAAGAAGCAGGGAATTCTCTCCTCGCCACCGCCAGATACCGCCGCCACCGCCACCGCCACCGCCGACGACTCCGGAGATGATTTCAACCTGACTGACTTACTAT
Source organism: Gaultheria prostrata (assembly GCA_036023075.1). Taxonomy (NCBI): domain Eukaryota; kingdom Viridiplantae; phylum Streptophyta; class Magnoliopsida; order Ericales; family Ericaceae; genus Gaultheria; species Gaultheria prostrata. Next base: position 26,243 of record JAXBDA010000001.1, on the reverse strand, counting down.
TTTGGTCAATTAAAGGTTCGATTTTTTCCCTAAATCCTTGGAATTGTTTTTTTTCCTCCCACTGCAACTAATTACCTTCCATTACATGACCAAAAATACTGATTCCTGTTACCTTTACCCTAGAAATTTTGTTCTATGAAACTCGTTGTTGAATCTTGATTGTACTACGTGTAGTTCGCTGTAATTTTCGCTTACTCAAAACCAGAGCCTGTGAATGAGGATGAGCACGAAACGAATGAAAAGGCAATTGACAAAAATAAACTGAAAAATTACAGTATGTAATTTTCACATACTGTTTTTTCTTGGATGCAATTGAGTGTCCTTTATTCAACAGTTTCTTCCATCATCCTCTTTTCTTTCTATAAATTACAGGCCTGTACAGTTTAGCGCTTCATAATTTCTTTACTCTCTTAAATTTACCCAGAATCAAACCAAGGTACTTGCCATCAATGTATTTCAGTTGCTTTTAAGTTGCTTTTTTTTAAAAAAAAATTGGTTTGAACCAAAATCCCTCAATTTCCATTTTTTCAAGTTTGGTTTTCTTTTCTTTCAGCCGAATATAAAAAATGGGGGAAGCCACGAAAGAACCGGTTCCAGAGTCGGCACATGCTGCTGCCTTCAAAGAATCGGTGAGCCTCGAAGGCTCGTCGTGTATTAAGATCGAGGGCTATGATTTCAACCAAGGTGTTAACTATTCTGAGCTACTCAGGTCCATGGTCTCCACTGGGTTCCAAGCTTCCAATCTCGGTGATGCCATTCAAGTTGTCAATCAAATGGTTTGTTTTATATTTTTCCAAATAAAGCTGCAGTCTTTTGCTTCTCTAGTATTATGGGAAAATTCTAACTATGTTGTGTTAGGCAGTGTTATACATTGCGTAAATTCTTTTTTACGATAGTAAACGTGTGTACTTTGTTTAGTTTGTCTTTCAATATAAGAAATGTGAATTGAGATGCTGATTGTTTGGCTTTATCACCACCTTAAGTTAGCAAGATCCTTTTTTTTCCCGGTTCATGTGAATTTATAGGTGTTTTAGTTTTCTGATGAGTCTCCAATGGAGGCTTTCTAATCGTGTCTTGAAATATAGTTTTTTGCTTTATTTTTTGGGGAACTACTAACTATAATGCATTTGGCTGTGTTTAGCCTCCGTAGATGTGTAAATTTATTTATGATAGTTAGTTAAAATTGTGCACTATGTGTTAACGTGTCTTGAAATATAGAAAAGGTGTATTGAGATGCTAATTGCTTTGGTTTTTTGACCAACTTAAGTTAGCAAGATCCTTTATTTTTCGATTTATATAAATATGGAGGTGGTTTATTTTTCTCTTTGGGGATTTGAAGCTGGACTGGAGGCTGTCTGATGAGTCTCCGAGCGAGGATTGCGGGGAAGAGGAGAAGGACCCAGTATATAGGGAGTCCGTGAGGTGTAAGGTGTTTCTGGGTTTCACGTCGAATCTCATTTCGTCTGGTGTCCGCGACACTGTTCGCTATCTTGTTCAGCATCACATGGTGAGAGAATCATATGCTAATGCCCTGTCTCTTTTTTATGTACTTATAGCGCAAAATTCGTTTTACTGCCGTGCAATTGTGCTCAAGTCGAGGTCATTTGGGAATGAAGAACAAATGGGTTTTGTGTGGGAGTCACACAGGGTGTTGACTGTTAAATATAACTCCCACTGTCTAATATTGTTTGCCCATTTTCTAAATCAATGCCATAAGTCGATAAAAATAAGATACTTCCAGACATGAATTTTTTGAACATTTTGGATCAATAAACATACTATTTGAGATCCTTAAATTGATGCAGAAAAGTATGGAGACATGAAAGTGCTTTAACTTCTTATCTGATTAATGGCAAAACTTTTGAAAATGGACAATCAATATGGAACAGATGCAATATTAGTTTGTGCATCTTATGGTTTGGTTTTGGAATGGAATTATTTTAACGCATTACACTGCTGGAATTATTCTCATCTGTTTTCAGGTTGATGTAGTGGTTACGACAGCCGGTGGTATTGAAGAGGACCTTATAAAGTGCCTTGCACCAACATATAAAGGAGAATTTTCTCTACCAGGCGCTCAATTACGCTCGAAAGGATTAAACCGCATTGGTAACTTGTTGGTTCCTAATGATAACTACTGCAAATTTGAGGATTGGATCATTCCAATATTTGACCAGATGTTGGAAGAGCAGACTGCCAAGGTAGTGGAAAGTGCTCATGTTATGAGATTTATATGCATGGTACTTTCTAGTTTCTACTGATGCATGATGATATCCCCTTGACTTAGACAAGGTTGGAATTACACAAGGTTGTGTCTATTCTTTACGTACTTAACCAATCAGAGCTCTATTCCCTTTTTATGTGAAGTTAGTACTATGTGTTTCATGGAATGTCTTTATGTAATAGGAAAGAGAACATACATTTTCTCATCTGTCCTCATTCCACCATTTATTTTCTGCTAACATTGGCTGATTTCCATCCTAATCCCTTTTGGACTCACAGAAATTATTGTGGACTCCGTCTAAAGTTATTGCTCGCTTGGGGAAAGAAATAAATAATGAAAGTTCGTACCTGTACTGGGCATACAAGGTATGTTTCTAACTTTTTACCAATTTAGCTGAATATTGCAATTCCATGCTTGAGTTTACTTTATCCTTTTGTATCATGAGCTTCAGCTGTTATACAACCATCATCGTTTTTGTTTCTTCTGTGTGGGTGGGTTTGGTTTGCATTTGAATTGAGATCAAAATATAGCTTTGCCTTTTTTTAGTTCCTATAATGTCCGGTAAGCAGGTAGCTTTGACTGAGTTGGAGGGCATGCTCTTGGGAAATGACATTGTAGCATTTGCAGTTTTCTTTGGCTGTAACCTTCCTTTATTGGAATAAGACCTTGTTCTATCTTGATTCCGATTGTTTGGCATGCCCCATTGAAACTACTCTCCATGAGCGTCACGAGATCTTCATTGTCTGTACAGAAGCAGCTGAGTGTAGCCTAAGAAAGGTCCCCACTTACTAAATGAATAGTATTCCTTGCTACATTCCCAGTTAGAGCCATTTTATCCATTCCCAAATTCCATTTCGTAGTAGTTTGAATGCTTATATAAATTAAATGCTGAATATCTTTACTGTCAAACTCGTATTACAATTAAGGAGTATGCATACCTATGCATGCATACACCCGCATGTAGGAGCATGCTTCGGTGGGGTACATATGAATCATATAGGACAAGGGCTTTACAGGGCCAGCCTTATTTCTGCTTCTGCTCTCATGTTGTGCTTCTGATGTATTGAAGGTAGCTAGAGATAGAGAGTTCAAATGTAATATAGACGTACGTCGAAAAGTTTTATCGTGGAATTTATACTTCGATGACCGATATAACTTGTCATGGGAAATTATGTATTTCCTTTGGAAATGATGATTGTAAAAAGAAATTCTTGTTCATGCATGGATGGCTTGTCCAATGACTCAAATGGTTAGCATATGGAAAGTAAGCGTCTACCTGTGTTATTGTGAGTAACTGTTGGTTTTGACAATTTCTAGCATAGTCAACCAGTACAATTACTCGATTTAGTCATTTGCGTTGATCTTGTCAATTGCTTTAATACTGTTGGTTTCCCAGAACGGTATTCCAGTCTTCTGTCCCAGCTTAACGGATGGCTCGCTGGGGGACATGTTATACTTCCATTCTTTCTGCAACCCAGGTCTAGTAATTGACTTAGTGCAAGGTAAATGTCTCCCTTCAATGTCCTTTTCATACCCAAATAGGATGAATTGCAAAATTAACTGACAAATGCTAGCTCTGTGGACAGATATTAGAGCCATGAATGGTGAAGCTGTCCATGCAAGTCCTAGGAAGACAGGGATGATAATTCTGGGTGGAGGGCTGCCCAAGCATCACATATGCAATGCCAATATGATGCGTAATGGGGCAGATTATGCTGTCTTCATAAATACAGCACAAGAGTACGATGGCAGTGATTCTGGTGCCCGTCCTGATGAAGCTGTCTCATGGGGGAAAATACGAGGGTCTGCTAAGACGGTTAAGGTTCATCTCTCTCTCTCTCTCTCAAAGTTTCTGTTATTCCTTATACTGTCTCGATCTGTTTTCAAAGCTCTGTTTTCAAATCACGCACTTTTGAGTTTGAGGACTGATTTTTTATTTTTGTTTGCTTTTTAACAGTGGTCACTGTATCATTACAACTTTGTTTGATCTTTGGATTGGTTTCAACCAGGTACATTGTGATGCCACCATTGCTTTTCCGCTACTTGTTGCTGAAACATTTGCTGCAAGGGGCAAGAGATCTGCTGAGATGAAGCTTTGAAACAAAATCTGGTAGGTTGCAACTGCAGCGTCAATGCTAACCCTGATGAAGAGATTGAAGCTTTGCAGTTGAAATCGAAGTTTTGAAGAGGTTGATGATCTACCGTGTGGTTGTTATTTCAGAATCAGATTATACTAACACTTTTTATAACAAAATACAAACTCGAGAACATTAATAATTTGAGAGTTTGAAAATATATTTTTTTTGTGTTTCACTGATGTGGGTTCTTTTCAAATAAATCTTTTAAAAACAAGATTCGATATCCATCAGCCAAACAAGTTTTCTAAACATTGTTCTGAAAAACTGATTCTGAACATTTACCCCAAAAAAACTGATGCTGAAAACAGCTGCTCATGGATAACTTCTCTGAATCACAATGGGAAACCATTCTTAGGGCAGCAATTGTATGTAAATTTTGTCGAAGATAAATACATTGTAGGTTGGGATTGATATCCCCGTAATTGAGATTTGTTGCAACTCGAATATCTGTGTCAACAGTGTGGACTTGCGTCATGCCAATTTTTTGGTAGTTGGAAAAATAGCGAGCATGAGGATTGTATATGTAGCATATGTAGTATCGGAGATGATACATTGTAGGTTTATATACCCTCGTTTTTCTCTCTAGCTTTATCTAGAGGTTTATGGTCCATAAACTTGATGTTTTGCCTGAATCACGTATGTAGTATATAAGGAAACGGTAGCAGCCTCAAAATGAGGTGCAAGTTGAGGCTCTCAGAAACGCAAAAACGAGGGTTTTGCCTGTTATAGGACTTAACCAAACAAACCTTGTTTAAAACTTGATTACACACATTGAAATTAGCAATAGACCTGCTCCACACCGTCCACTCCACACTAAAGCGGATGGGACTATGACTCCATGTGACGAGGACAGGAGATAAGATAGCAAATGAGGGCAACACAGTAGGATCATTAACATCCTAGCTGTAAGTCTGTAACCCTTTTTATCAGCAGCACATATTCATCTGTCTTCCCCATACAAATAAGCTACTCCTGTTTTTATAGGGTTTCTAAAAGCCCCTAAAACAGGTGAAAACAGGTACACTTGTTTTACAGAATGCCATATATTACATCTCAAATTGTAAAGCCACAGCAAACTTGAGCTGAAAACAGATACAAGAAGTCAACAATGCTCGACAATCAACTACTTAAAGCTCATTGCGTATTCGGTTTACAGCCTTGACCTGTAATGGTGGATGTGTTCTTTTTCTACCGTCTTTCTTTAATCATGAGACAGGCATAAATATCATGAAAGAAACAAATATCTTCAATTTCAAATACAAGGAGATGAATACAATACAACTAATTAATGCAGATGACACCATGCAAGATAATGTGCGGCCACGGGTTAGAACCCCATGTATCCGGAGATAAGGGGTTTGCATGTATTTGGAGATGATCAAAAGCCAAGGACACACAAACAGAAAGGTAAACCAAACAAAAAAACTCTATCACCATGTGGTTAGTTCGGTGAATAAGCAGGAGAGTAAAAGCCGATAGAAACTTGGATGAGAACTCGGACAATCACAATTAGCAGTCGCTTCCAAGATAAAATGACATAACTACACAGTTCACAAATTTCCGAATTTGAGGATTATTAACCAGACCGACCTTAGTATTGATTCCTCAACTTTTAAAAAATCGGGAAAACTAAATCTTTCATGTAGAGTACCAGTGATTTAAATCACCCTAAATGTCTGAAAGAAACCATACAAATATGAAATATCAATTTGCCCACACACTTTTCCTCAAGGGGTGGTTCTTCTCATGGATAGTAGCCAGTGAATGTAAATCCCCTTCCGACAATCTCACCAGCACAATACCATGCAAAGCACTCTAGCCCAAACAGAGCAGCAATGCCAACATCTTCAACCTTCAGATCTTTCCTGTTCTTCCACGCATTCTTGACGTAATCAAGTTCCTTCCAGAATGACTCCGTCCGACCAGGAATACTGTTAGGAGTAATCAAATTAGTAGATATAGAGGCAAAATATAAAGGCTTTCAATTGTAGTGCCTAGTATTATGATATGGGAAAGTTACTGTAGTTCTCATAGGTGACATAATTTTAGAGTCAAAGAATGGAATGGAGATGATATTAAAAGCAATTGAACAATTCCCTATCAATTTCTTTTTTGTGAAATGCAGCTAAAAACAATTCTAGACAGCTTATCTTTATGTCCCAACCTTCACATTTTGTTTTTGAATCTTGCTTCGATTTTCAATCAAATCCAATCCATTCCTATCTTCTCGTACATCCACCCCTAGGGGTTGGCCAAAATTAAAAGATCACATCTCATATAATTCTTACCTTGAACTATCTTAAGACTTTCTAAATTCTAACTAGGCCATTAGCCAATCACATCTGAACTACATAAATCCGAGCTCAAAATACTACTCTAGGGCAGCATACTTCACACCCCTTCTGTTTCTAGATACCAAACATTTACCAGGTAAAAAAGACAAATCTCAACATGAAGCCGCATCCCACCCTCAAGCATGGCCCCCTTCCCTTGCGTAACTTTAAAAAAGCCAATCCCCAAAGCTAGACCCAACAACCAACAATTTCTATAGCTTATAAAACCCTCAGCAAATCCGCGCCAAGTAAATAAAGGAAACAACCATAGTTATGCTAAGCATCAGGGAGTTGAACCTCTACAATTTTATTTTACACAAATAAAGTTAAACTGCATGCTCAAGTACCAAACACATCAGCGATCCCTCGCACTAGAAAGCCATAAACATCTAGTAGCAGGAAAACAGATCTTTCTAAACTTACATATCTATATATGTAAAATGGACTTTTACATAAATCGGGAACAGAAGTAATTCTTTTAGAGAACACCAACGCAGCTAGGGATAAGATCGTAGAACTAAAAGGAAAGACATTCATGGACCCAACTACACAAGTAACGTAACCCAAAACTTTTTGATCAATCAGGCAGCTAATCGTGACATTTGACATCCAAATATCATACATCCTACCTTCTTGCCTTACAAACAACCTATCATTTTTAGTTTCTTAAAAAATAGAGAACTCATACACTAAACACGGCAAACAAACCAACTATGCAAGAATTCACCAGTAGAACATAAATCCTCAAGAATTCACCGTGACATCATAATTACATTTAAAATTATATTAAAAATATATAACTAACTGAAATAAGCATATAAATGTATTTGGAGTGAAAATAGGAGGAGTTGTACCAGGCATGCGTTCTATCCACATTTTCTTCAATCCCACATCGGTGGGATTTACAACCCATGTTAGCATTTCCTTCTATTTAAAGTTTGCAAGGCCTTTTCCTTGAAACCACGCGGTAATTAAAGAATTTGTGTCCACAGCAAATGCCTTTTTCGGCTGTTGTGCAACAGATTTTGGCATTAATGCATTTAATGGTAGTTTAAAATTTCCACTCCCGTCCAATCGACCCAGGTCCGGTTCTAACGGGCTACCAGTTCAACCGCTGCATCTGAATGGTTCTCACGTTTAAGGCCGATTTTCATTATAAAGCGGTTTTAGGGTAGAACCGGACCAGAGCAAGATCCAGTCGACGGGCCAACCGGTCGAACTGGCCGGTCCGGTCCGGTCCGGTTTTTAAAACATTGCCTAAAATATCTAAGATGTCCAGGAATTGATCAATGTTGGTTTACACTCCCTGGGGCCTCGACTCCCAACCAAACAAACTATTAAGGAAAAGACCCTTAATTTTAAGTACAGAAGGATTACCTAGCAAGTCGAGTGTAGAACAACTGCTTAGACAAAAGGTTGCATTTTTCCACTGTAGCTGGCTCCTGAATGTACTGTTTGTTCTGCTCCAGTAACTGTTTGTAGTACGTAGATCCGTGCTTCCCCACAAACTGCGACGCTTGACATGCCTTGGATTGTAATTGCTGCAACCTTGCCGCCATCAGAGCCCCAATCTACTACACATCGAAATTAACAAATCAAAAATCTAATGCGACAAACTTGCTAACCAGACAAATCAAGAAAACCAAAGTGACGCATCAAACACAATCAAAGATTTCTTCACATACTAATTGCGCGGCAAGTTGAGAACAATTTGCTCACTTTTTTTTTGGTTTGAACATCAATTTCCTTAATTTAGAGCCAAAGCTAAATGCTCCTTTACAGCGCACCAAAATCAAATCTGATATCTAGAGAGAGAGAGAGAGAGAGAGAGAGAGAGAGAGAGAGAGAGAGATACCTGATCTTATGGTGGCCGGGCTCTGTTCGATTTGAGAGCTTTGGGGTTGCTGAACGATTACTAGTTTAGGGCAGAGGCACACAAAATCACCAAGATATATACTCCCCTGTAGTTTTCGGAAAAGTACATAAATACCCCCAAGGTTTGATCCATGACACATATTGAACCTTGTGTGTTTAATTTTAACATCTCGAACCCTAGACTTAAAATTTAACAATGTCAATTCTATCAAATTATGTACTGTGGGTTGTTACGTTTATTTATTTATTTTTTTCTTGCTTGGTTGGACAAAAGTATGTAAAATATTCTCCATTGAAACTCAAATAAAGTTACAATTAGAGGTGTTAGATCCAATAAGTTGTTTGTAATGGCATGAGATACATCTGAAAACCGGATATTCTATTATGCATTAATGATGCATCCCGTTTTGAGATCCATTTGAATTATTTGGTGTTTCCTTCTTGGTTGCAAATCTCTATTAGGTTGGGAAAATTTTTGGGTGTCGAGTGGGAACCGGACCTGGGGGAGGTGTTGCGCAGCACCTCCTCCAGGTCCGTGGGAACCACGTGGCGGTGCCTGAGCGCGCATCCCGGCGGTCCAAAATAACCTAGATTTCTCTCAAACCCTTCCTCTTTTTCTCTTTAAAATCCGGGCCATCCAACACATTTTTGGACGGCCGGAATGTGCGCTATATACCGCCACGTGATACTCACCCAACACGGAAAAATCTCTCATTAGGTTATGAATACAATACAATATATGAGCAAAATACAAGAGAAAAAGGAAAAGGAAAAAAGCAACGATTGTTTTGCAGTACCTATTCAGTTTCTGCGAAAAATTTCAAAGAATTAATGCTCAACATTCTCGCTATGCAAAATGTTGTACATTTTTACACAAGTTGCTTCATGTGGATATTCACATTTCTGCAATACATATTATTGACAAACAATCACGAAACAATAACTGTTCTTTTTTCTTTTCCCCCCCTTTTCCTTCACTTCCCACAAAGGAAACACAACCAAAAGTGAACTTTCTCTGTCCAATTTTTAAAGGGAAATCCAATCCAATCTCATGACCGCAAATAATATAAGTGAGCAACCCAAATTTCTTTGAAGAAAGATTGAACAAACCAATCGGTCCACAAATTTTCAGAGAGTATATTGATTAAACATCAGAAAATAGGCTTTGGTTTCATCTGCTAAGGATACTCAAGTGTGAGGTTTTTTGGTTGCTAATTCTAATGCCTGATAAAACTAAGTTATCCTACAAAAGAACAAAAATTGTCTTTGCTCTTGGTATCAGCTCTAAAGCTCTGGTTTGCTGGACTTCGAATTCCTCTTCTTCAAACTTGCCTTTTTCCCTTTCCACCATTTCTGTATCTGGTCGGTGGCCTCGCTTGCATGTTTTTTCAGCGCCTCTCCCGTGTCCACAACTTTCTTCGTGATTCTTTGTTTCCAATCGCTCTTTGAACTGTCTTTCTCTCTCAGCACATTCCCCTGGAAGAAATTTTCCAAGTTTAGCAAAATAATCTTCCTATCACACACTATGCTATATCGTAAAAAGGTCTTTTTTAAATACCAATTTTGAGGGGAAGTCTGCCTCATCATCATCATCTTCTTCATCTCCATCTTCATTACCGAAGTTACCCATGTTGTTCATCAAATCTTCCCTTGAATACATTTTCATGCCGGGCGCTCCTGGCATTCCCTAAAGTAGAGGTGAACTAAGTAAACAAATTGGCACAAACTGAACCGAGTATTTTCATTTGCAAAATTATTTACCTCCATGGATTTCATTATCTTTTCCATTTCAGCCTCTTTTGATGATTTCGGGACAAAGGGTTCTCCTGGAGTTCGATCCTGAGTAAGACAAATAAAAAATATAATCAGGTTCATGGGTAAAGTAAAACATCATCTTGGTAAATCATTTTGACTTCAAAAAGGAATGACTGTTGCGTGAAACACTTTTTCCCATGGCCAATGCTGAATGGGAATGCTGTTTTATGTTTCAAGACTGTTAAATTTAACCTTTCATAGTTTCTTTTTTTCCTTTCTCTGTGTATTGCTGTGTTTCAAAGTCAGATCATTATATTGCTCTTCGCATTCCAGTCTAAATGAACGGCTATCCACAGATGTTCCTCATTAACTCTGCATATGTTTTCCTGTCTTACCTTGCAAATGCAATAATAATCCCCACAATAAGGAGGCTTGTGTAAGGTAGCTTTAAGTAAAAATAGATTCTTTACAACACCATCATGAACATGAATCCTGTATACGTCCCTCATCTTAGGCATGAAGCTCATAGAATATCCAAGTTATTACCTTTCACAAAGTCAGCCTACTAACCTTTAAGCCGTAGATTCGAGTATGAGGACAAGCGCTTTATGCATTGAACTCCATTTTGCTTTTCAGCTTCTAACTTCCAACAGCAAATTTTTTTCCATTTTGAGTCCCACTATTAGTCGTTGGAAGGGTATTTAGTATTTCCTCAATCAAGTTGCGAGAGTTATTTTCACTATATTTTTCTTAAGAGCGGTTTTGACAAATTTCCATATATACAAAAAAAAGATTCAGAAAAGCATCTAGCAGTAATGTAAAAAAAGAACAGAAAAGAAAAGAAGTAGGTCCACCAGAAAGCAAAATCTAATGCAGAAAATGATTAGCTTGAGCATCAAAATGCAATCACCTTAGGAACTGGTGGCGGCTTGGCAGTGCATGCTTTACTAAGCTTATTACAAAGCAAATGCGTCAACGAATCAATCTGTGGCTTTTTCTGGTATAAGTATTCAGCGACATCAGTATCAGAGTAACCCATGACCTGCAACAACTCATAAAATTCAATTGTAAGGACAAAGGTTAAGGAGATCATTCACAGTCTGGCGATATTGTAAAATAGCCTAATAGCAATAACTGTTCAACAATATAACTAAATGATAAAAAGAAGAAATAAAACAGTGGGTAAATAACTATAATAGTCTCACCTCTTGACAAGTACGCTCAATTGTTTTGCATTTTGAATTGCATTGCCCTTCAGATTCATGTTCAACAAGCTGAACAAAGCCAAAATGAATTAAGAAACTTTGTTAAGCATTATATGACTGAAATTTTACCGCAAGTGTGTCATCAGCAATTTTGGCAAGCATATAAGCATCCTGCGACTCCACCAACAAAAGGTAGGGTGTTTCCAACTAGTACCATTGATATTGCCATTAACCAGAAATACGCAAAAAGCTTTCACTCTCATAAAAGAAGATGAAAATCAATCCACGAATAATGAAAGTATTAAGGGAACGAGAAATATCATTCTCACCTCCAATCTATCTCCTTGTTCCACTATATCAATTTTAAGAATCCAATCCGCTTCCTGCTTCTTTAAATTACAAACATTCTCTGATATTTCGATGATTTCATACTCCGATATCTGATTCACAATTGAACAACCAATGATTTGTAACAAGCAGATAACCATCAAAATAACAAAAAATAAATATGCAGTAACAGATTGGTAGAAAGTAAAAAGTGAGCGATGATAAAGAATCCTAATGAAGCTAGATCTTAAACAAATAGAAAAGGATATACTGGTTAAAAATCCAGTTCACACAAAGTAACTAAATCGAAAAAAACATAGTTAAATAACAAGAGATTTCAGTGAACGAAATCAAATAGACCGTGCTTGAGGGACCTATTAATCACAGTGAAGAGCACATATTAAGCAGGATACAGAATCCTACCGAGAAAAATGGAATGCTCAAAGACCCATAAATTGGAAAGAGCATCTCGACTCCTTACTCAAATTTACACTCAAACTCAAATTTGAGTAAAAATACCAAAAACAACACTCCACTCCTTACTCAAACTCATTACCAAATTTGAGTGGTTTGAATTAAATCTTTACTCAAATTTTTAAGGCCATTTTCTCCCTCTCAAATTTACAGTTACGCCATTAATGAAGCATTTACTCAAATTTACGCCTACATTTGCTTTTGCCCATTGGAGTGTTCCATATCAAATCAAGTTTTTACTCAAATCTGGGTAAAAATTTGAGTAAAGGGTGGAGATGCGAACCCAGTTGAGCGATCGAATCCAACAATTAAACGAATACCAAATGAGATCTTGGATAGACTGGAGAAACTTCATCTATTCCAAAAAAAAAATGCAAAAGAATCCATTAAAATGACCTAAACCCAAAACCTCAGTTACTAAGCAAAGTTAAAAACATTAGGAGATGCCAAGGAATTCGAGAGAACCCAATAGCCCAAAAGACAGGCATGATAGAATCCATAATAATGAGCAGTACCCACTACCTCGATTACTGAATTTAACAAATTGACAGAGACTTGGGGAGAAAACAACAACTCGAAAAAAAAAAAAAAAACCTCGATTGGTAAAAACCAAATACCTTCTTTGGGGAGATCTGGGTTTGTTTATCTTGGACTTGTTGATACAATTGACGTGCGAGCTTTTCACAGACCTGACACTTTATATAGGGTATGTCCTCTTTCCTTGCAGCCCCAACTGGTTTCTTAGAACATTGAGAAATTGGAACCCATGAAAATACAATCAGCGCTGAAATTAATAGCAACCCAATTCGATCAATCTTCGACATTGCTCTCTCTATCTCTCTCTCCCTCCCTCTCTCTCTCTCTCTCTCTCTCTCTCTCTCTCTCTCTCTCTCTCTGTGTGTATCTATTTGGAAGAAGACGAGACTTGTGTATTGTCCAACCATAGGAGACTCTGTTTTGAGCTCGCATAACAGTGACAGATTTGCAGAAAGCCATGTGTACTGAAAACGCTGTCGTTTATGTGGATTCAATAAATAATACACCTACGTGTTCTCTTGTTTCTGATTGGCTGCTTATAAGACAGGTGGGGTGGTCCCATCCTTTTCAGCCAATAGAAAGGCAAGAAAACTGCTGATGGGTTTAAGTCTACGGTTACACCATCTGGGTTACACTCTATCCGGATGTCCGATACGTGTAGGAGAGAGAGAAATTCAGGGGGAGAGAGGGGACACATGTCAAATATCCGAATAGGGCGTAACCCAGTGTGTAATTCAAAGGGTGTAAAAGTAGCATTAATATTAAGTCGCTTTAGACAAACCAGTCAGTTTAAGTTTGGCTTGATTTTCGGCTTGTTCAAAATCCTCTGGTGTATGCATATCATTTTTCGTCAACAAATTACTCCCTTCGTTTCTAAAAGAATGACCTTTTTGACACACGTGGAATTTTAAACTGATTATATCATTCGTTATATACTCCCTCCGTTCCTAAATAACAGTCCACTATGAAAAGTCGTGTCATTTTTCAAATCAAAAAATGAAGTACTTCTATGTATTATTTTTTGAATTTTTTCGCACCGAATTAAAGTACTTGTCGACTACTTTAATTCGATGCGAAAAAATTCAAAAAATGATAGTCGGAAGTATTTCATTTTTTGATTTAAAAAATGGCAAGAAAGAGAAAGTAGGTCTTTTATTTAGGAACGGAGGGAGTACTATTTTCATGATTTCAAATTTTTTTTGTTATTTGAATATAAATTCAAACTAAGTTTGAGCATATGAGTGTTTGACTTATAGGCTCAAGAATTGAGAATACTCATTCCGGGCGTAAATCAATAAATATACGAAATATGTAAAACAAAAAGTACACTGAATATGAATTAAAACATTCAATATTTTTGTGTATGTGTATAACTTAAACATAAAGGCCGGCCCTATCCTAATTTACACGTCACGTAAGTCCCATCGCTGGTGCCTCCACGGCTTGGAGGTGACGATCACATGAACACCTCCCAAAAAATTTTACAAACCAATCGCAGACGGCTCCACATATCAGAAAAGGAAAAAATGCTTAATTTTTTTTTTTTTGGTCATTTGTCATTTCTAATCTATTATATGGGAGAAGGAGGGGAGTGACACCCGATCCCGGGATATAGTGTAGGGCATCCGAGAGCTCCACCTCATGAGCTAGCCACCACTTGCGGGAAAAATGGTTAATTGAACAGTCTAATTTTTAAATTTTTGTTCTTACATTACATATAATAATTTTATCTTACATTTTTTTTAAGCACTTACTCCTATACTATGAAAATAACACCCAATAATCTAGGTTATTCATAAGTACATATTTGTATTGTTATCGTGCAGTTTTTCTCAAAACGATAATCCACTCTTCTCTAAAAAAATAAGAGCAAAATATACTCCGTATATTTCTTACACAAAATTCTAATTTATGCTACAGCCTGAACTTCTTGGCTCAAAATATACACCGAATAAATTTGTTGTGAACAACTGTAACATTTTATGTACTTTTTTGTTTTTTCATCGCATTATACACACCAGTATATATGATTTTCTTATAGTTCCGAATTACCAAATTTATAAAAATATGATTTTCTTAAAAAAATATGACTGGTTTGTAAAGTTAATAGTACTGTCTTATTAAAAATCTATGCGCCAGTGAATATTAAATCAACTAGGGTTTTGCTCTAGTCCTAATCTTCCTCCTCCATTGCCCTCCCACCGAATCAGCTAGGGTTTTTGCTCCGTCGCCATTGAGCTTCACTCAATTCACAAATTGGATTCGTCATTACCATGGCTTCAGCCCTAATCCCTACCCAAAACTTCATTGGCCAAAACTACGAACAAACCCTAAATCAATCAATCCAAGACCTATTAAACTCGCGCACTCATGATGTCTCGGCTTCCGCTTCCAATTTCTTTACACTAATGCAAGCCAGAGCTAACCCACCTCTCGAAACCATCTGGGTCTACTCGGCCTTAACCTTCCGCCGTACAAATTCTCAAAAAGACGAGATTTTTGATCGAGTCTCAGCCGCAAAAGACCTGTTTCAGTTGGTATCCAGTTGTTCAGCTTCGTGTAGCTCTTCGAGGAGCATCGTGTTGCTCACTCCGGTTATATACGAGGTGTATAGGGTGGTGGTTGATTTGGAAGGTAAAGAGTTGGGGTCTAAGAGAGAGAAGAAAATGATGAGAGAGATTAAGTCTTTGGTGAGTGCAGTTCTGGGTTATATTGGTGTATGTTGCTCTGCAGATAATGATAATGATAGTGATGGTGATTTTAGTAGACCATTTGAGGAGTTAATTCGGGTTTGGATTGGTGATGGGGTTGGTGAGAATATTGAAGGAAAGGAATTGTTTAAGTTGTTTTTCCCGCTCTTGGGTGATGACATTGCTGAAAGGCTGAGTGTTGAAGGGAATAGTGTTAGTGAGGTGGCTGGAGTTGTGATCGCGGAGGCGTTTTTGTTGAAATTGTGTTTGGATTTCCGTTGGGGAGATTCGAACCTGGAGTTGGAGAAAGAGTTGAGGAATTGGGCTGTTGGTTCCATTACTGGGTTTCACAATTTCTATTTCTTTGGTTAGTGTACTTTACTTGAACATATTATCGCTATTCTCATTTCCAACTGATGCAGTTTAAGTGTAGAGTGGCACTCTAACTCCTAATAAGCATGTTATTGATCTACTCTGATTATCTTCTGACATTTTAATGCTGCATTGTGAATCCTGCTTTTGTTTAACCATTATATTGTCATGAGCCGTACACACATCTGAAAACCTCTTGTGTTTTGTTTGATTATGGAGCATTAACATTGCCTCGTGTATGGCAGCATTGCCGCCAAAGTCTAAACATAACCTATCATTGTGAAACAATTTTTGCTCAAATGTAGTGAGCCTTAGGGATAGACTGTTTGCATTTATATGGTTAAATCCTTTGTGCTTGGTTCTGTTTATTTGCAGACATTTTAATGCTGTACGGTAGATTCTCCTTTTGGTTTTTCCTTATCTTGCCGTCTACCATACATCCATACCCATAGCGGAACATGTGTTATATCTGTATACGGTTATGGAGCTTTAACAATGTCTTGTAGTAATTCGTTTCCTTTTGATAAGGGGGGATAAGGCTCTATTAGATGATTTCACATGGCTTCTTTGTTTCATATTCTCTGCAAATATGTCTTTCGAAGTGTGCTCACTTTCTCTTTTCTCCTACGTGTCTCCAGATGCCCTTGTGAGGATTCTTCTGGATCAAACTTTACCTGTAAACTTCCTATTGGTAAGACTTTTGGTGCGTGCTCGTTCTCTTATAACATGTTTCATTTTTTTAGAAAAATTGGTCACTCTGAATTCTAATGACTGTACTGTGAGTTTAATCATGAAAATCTAATCCCTTTACTGCAAGTAACGAAATTGAGTTGGTGCTTCCCATACTCATAGATTGCATCCTCCCCTAGCGGAGGCTGGAGTGGTTAAATTTCCTCGGGTGGGTTGGTAGATCAATGCAAGTTGTTTGTTGCTGGTGGGGCAAATTGTAGGCAAATAGAAAATTGATTTATTTGTCACAGTAGAAAACGGAATAATGAAAATCTTGAATGGGACAATAATTGCAAATCCAAGTACTTCTCATCAGCTGTTAAAAAAAAGTACTTCTCATCACAGAATGAGAAACTATTGAACAGTTGTGTATAGAATGTCGAACATGTTTTGGTTTTGAGGTTTTTAGGCACGGGGAAGTATGCCTGACTGATGAACGTTTTCAGTGATTTCCTGTAAGTGGTACAAAGGTGATAATGATGGAGATCTGTTAGAGGACGTGAATTGAACATGATCTCAGGCTAAGCTAACTCTTATGATTGCTCTGTTTCCCTCACAAGTTGTATACATTATTGCCGGTTTCATCATCTTAGATTGTCTTTCCTTATATATGTTTCCGTGGGATTTACTTACCTGGTTTTTATCATTTATTTGAGATATGATGAGCATTTGGGATATACTCACCTGGTTTTTATCAATTATCATTTATTTGAGATATGATAAGCATTTTGAAATGTCCTGCAGAGTTCTGAAGACGAGGTCTCCCTGAGGAAAGTTATGTATGATGCCGTGATATTGGCGGAGTATTCTTTCGTCAATCTTGATAAAATCGGTGATCTACCTGCTAAACGCGTAAAAAGTCTTGCTATTGCGAGAGTGCTAGTTACACATGAAGCCACAGAGCTATTCAGGTACTAATCGTAAAAATTACAGCTGAAAGTCTAATCTAAGTATCATGCAATTGATTCTAACCATAATCGGCCTTGCTGCAGGAGAAGAGGGGATCAGACTAAAGCTATCTCATATATAAATGCCTTCTCTGGTTCCAAATTACCTACCCAATTAGTCAAATTGGTCTCAAGTGAAATTGGCATGGGCAGTAAAGATGGTCAACCGAGGGGATTGTCACCCAAAGCACTTTTGAGTAAGTAGCTCTCATTCTTTTGAGTTGCAGTAAAGAATTTACGGCTGATATAGATCTCTGTTTTCTAAAAGTTGTAATTGGTCTTAATTTCCAGAGTGGTTACTTAATTTAGAGGGTCAAGGGTTCAGATTATTGGATGATGGGATTGGGCAATACAAGTCCAGATTAGCATCTGATATTTTAGAAGCAGAACAAGAGCAACTAGCATATGATAGAAGGGGAGCAAAAACAAATGCTGATCTCGGCTTCTTCATTGATAACAAGGGGGAGGGGGAGGGGGAAGAGGAAGATGGAATCCAGAATGACGAAAAGACAAAGGATTCTATGAATGCTGCATTTGTGGCAGCTGCCCACGCAATGACATCAGCAGATAATGGTGGGGGAAGAAAGAGAAAAGGAGGGACAAGTGGCGGAAAGAAAAAACACATAAAGTTTCTAAAGTACAACCTACAGAATGATTCTGGTGCATCAGGAGAGAAGTCCGCATTTCTCAGGAACCATGAAGCAGGTACTGGAAGCGAGGTTGAGAATCCACTCTCGGATGAAGATACTGATTAAGAAAAGGAGGAATGAGGACCTTTGGATTGGATGATTCCCATCAACTTCTGCTACAGGACTTGTGTTAGCTAAGTTTTCTGTCTTTGTCCAAATCCAGATGTTGATCAAATGCGTAACAGAGTATGCATTCCGCTGTTTTCATAGTTGGCCTATACACGGGCGGGATGACAATTTGCGGGAAAAAAAGGTGTGCTACCCCAAATTTTTGCTATGAGATCTTTGTACCCTGGACGGATTTGCTGCCATATATTGTTGCCTGGTACCGATATCTTACTTTTGTGTATGATTTGTTTGCTGGATTCCAACCAGCAATCTACAAAACATGGCCGGAATGCCATATGCAGGTGAATAATTTTCCTGAAGCTTGTTATCGAAGTTATGATAGCATGACAAAATCTAGAAGTGCTTATTACAGACTCACAGTACACCACCAATGGTGTCTCCACCACCAATGGCCTCTCCAATCAGAACCGGAAATAAAAGATTTCTATTATCCAGGAATTCCAAGTCCTGTATCCGATTATATGGCTTTTCCATACTCCACTCAGATAATCGTATACAGGACTTCGAATTCCTGGATTATAGAAATCTTTTATTTCCGGTTCTGATATGATATTAATGGGGACTCCAATTGGTCCAATTGGAGTGGCCATTGGTGGTGTACTGTAATAAACTCTTCTAGCTTTTGTCATGCTATCATAACTTCGATAAGCTCCAGGGAAATTATTCACCTGCATATGGCATGCCGGCCCTGCTTTGTAGATTCCTGGTTGGAATCCAGCAAACACTACACAAGTTTTTTCTTCTTTGGGTTGTCCCCTTTTGGCAATTGTTACCCATTCTTCTTGCCGTGTTTGCCTTTATCTGCATGTAAAAGATCTGCTTAAAAAAACTGCAATAAAATTATTAGCTCCTTTAAGGTGTTCTATCTCAAAGTATATTCTGCAATTTTATTATACCAACTTAATTTTGGGGATCAATGGATTTTTTATTAATAAAAAAATCTCTTACAACTTTATTGTCTGTTCTAAAAATAAAGTCTTCCGGTGCAAGATAAATCTTGAACCTTTCGAATGATAGTTTTATAGCTAATCATTCTTTTAAAAAAAAATGATATATTTTTGTTGGTTGGGTTTAAAAGTACCAGAATTATAGCCACAAATCAATTCTTCTTTTTGAAGGGTTTTTGAGATATGAACTTTTCTAGCTCTTATCTTATTTTCACCTAATGGAAACGTTTCTACCTTCCAAAAAATAGCTGGTATCACTTTCAATAGACAATCCCAACTCGTATCAGAAACATATCTTTCCAGAATAAGTTTATCACTCTGTTTAGGTAAATAAACATTGGGTGATCTAGTAAGACTTTCCTTGAATTGTCTAATCAAGATAATGTCTTCTTTTTTCCAAGTAAAATCGACATTTTTTCTTAATTTGACTAATAAAGGAGTTTCGATTTTTGAAAGATGATAAATAAATTTCTTCCATAATTTAGAATTCCCAATAGACTTTGTAATTGAGTCTTAGTATATTTGGGAAATCTCTAACTTTTGAAAGAATGTGCTTCTGCAATTTTAAACTTTGTTGGTCTAAAACTATTCCCCAAAATTCAATTGATTCTTTTTCAAACTCAATCTCTTTGGGAGATAAAATAATTTAATGTTTTTGGAATTTTTCACAAATTATTTTTAAATATTTTTTTATGATCCTCCCGAGTTTTGGAAAAATCAATATATGATTAACATAGACCACACAAAAATCCGTAAGATCTTTGAAAATACTATCCATCCATCTCTGATAAACCTATGGTGCTATATTTAATCCAAAATGCGTTACATTCCAATGATAATTTCCCGTGTGTGTACTAAAAGCTGTTAGTAGTTTTGGATTGTACATAGACTTAGTTTTGGACAGTGCTACCCGTACAGAACGGGAGGCCACGAAAATGTACCGATCGCGTTCGGGGACCCACTTTTGGGTCCCACACGATTGATCCGAACCGTTCATTGTTCTTAAAACATTTTTCCGAGGGCCTCCACAAAATTTCAGCTCAATCGGACGGTTGGAAGTGCTCGAACCAAAGTCTCACCGTTTTCGGATCAATCGTGTGGGACCCAAAAGTGAGTCCCCGAACGCGATCGGTACATTTTGGTGGCCCATTTTTTCTGTACCCGTATCTTTATCCCTTAGTTTTGCTTTTAGGTAATTTTGATTTGTTTTTTGATTTTGAAAACCATGCACACATAAGATCAGTGATATTATTAAGACTCGCACCGATATTATTAATATTAATTCCTTGTTTAGGAATATGAACAAAATGTTCATAATCATCTCTAATATTATTTTCTATAGAAGCTACACACAAAACAAGCAAGGAATATAATAGAAAAATACTCACAAGAATTTACAGTCTCGGTCTTGCTCTTAAATTTTTCACCAAGGTTGGTTTTCTTCTGATTAACGAGCTCTGATACCGGTAACAAAAGAAAGAAAAAGGAAAGAAGAAAGGAGAAAGAAAAAGTTGGCAAGCAGTTGGAGAAAGAAGGAGAATTATTATTATTACGGTAGTAAGCAAGCATTGTACGTGCCTACACAGGATACAAACTTGACTGTATATAGCAAAGTTAGGATACAAAGTCTTAAAAAGCCTATTGTACTAAAGTCCTAAGCCTACTGATAGACTTGTTTAATGTAAGTCTTACAAAAATACAAAAAGAGGGTTCCTAGTCTCCCATCTTAAAAAACTGCCACGTAGAAGAATCTTCTATACATGGTCTGGACTCTTCTAATCTTTACGTCATGGCTTGTGTCATTGTAATGCTTTCACTCTGTGCGTTGGCATTCTAATGATGGAACTTTTTTAGCCTTCCATTTGATTGATGAGATTTTGGTATTCAACACCATCATAGTGTTTAGATGAAACATGAGAATTTGGGTCCTAGCTGAAGTGCATGTTTCTTGCCTCTTCGATGGAATTAGCTTGTATTGTTAATTCCAATGGTGAATTGAAATTTTCTCTTTTCCTGAGATTAGTTAAAAGAGTTTCTACTTCTTGTATCTGCTCTTGTTTCCTTTCATAAAAAATAGGATAATTTGTGATAAATATCCTTCTTCCGTCAGTTAACATGAAGGGAGTTGGAACTGTCCCTTAAATTTGTGATGGATGCTATCTTGGCTTTAATAGACTTTCTATCTAGTACTCCATGTGTAGTTGTTTGCTACATATGAAAGCATTGTCCTTATCATGGTTGGAAATTGGAAAAGATGACCAATATAATGGATCCAAAATTTAGAAAATAATCTGATTGGTTATTCCCCAATTAATTTCATCATCCATCCACCATCATGATTTAGGCAGTTAGGGATTTCTAAAATTGACCCTGTCTTTCTCATTAAGTAAAACTTGTTTAATCTTTTCTTGATGGTCTTCTACAATTGTATGAATTTTTTTTTATGAAAAGTTCAGGTGGCAAAATTGACCTTGTTTTTTCATAAAGACAAATCCTTTTGATTTTTTTTTTTTCAAAAATAGATCTGGAAACTCATTGACTATGAGGTCAGATAATTTGAAGAAAATTGTTTAAGTTTTCGAAATTAAAATTCATTGTCCAATCCATTTGCTTAATGATTTGGAAACAAAGATTTTCTAAAACATATTGTTTTCTTTTCATACTAGATTAGATATTTCAGTAGCTTGCTTGGCTGGGCCATTTGCTAATCCTGCCCATTCTCATATACTCGTTCCTCCATGATGCATGACACCGGACAGGGACAAACAAATTTGGACGGAGAGTATTTTCATTTTGTAGATTACACAAAAAAAAAATCTGCAAACTGATTTTGTGCAAATTTTAATGGACACCACCCATTTTCAGCAACGTCGTGATGTTTTTTGTTTTTTAGATCTTTTCTGCCCAAAGAGGAAAACAATGAATTTTGTTTTTGTTTTTGTTTTCAAACTTTCCATCGTTTTTTCCTGAAACATGAAGAATTAGAACGAAAAAAAGGAAAGCGGAGAAAACGAGCAAAGTACCCAACAGTTAAGAACTCTGCTGCAATCATCAAAGAAAAGAGCTCATACTGTAAATGCAACCTTGTGCCCTGAAGAGTAGAGGTGGCAGGAGATGGGATTCAAAAAAAAGTTGCAGAATTGAGCATATGTTGCCCTAAAAAGGGCAACTTTGTTAATGTGTTTCGAAATGATTGTACATTCTCATGAAAGGAGGTGCAATATAGAATGGGCGACACTTTAACAGCCAAACTGAGCTTCTTCAGAGATCAATCTCTTAACTTGGAATGAAATGCCTTAGTGTCATAGAAGTTTCGTTTCTCTTGCTCCACTAAAATGAAAAAAATTACCACTAGAAGTATCAATGTCAACCACAAAAATGGAACGGAACAAGAGGTTATATTCTGATAATTGACCTCTTTCAAGTACAACAAATGAAATCCCGTCCATAATTTATTCAAAAATGTGCGCGATCATATTAGGAGAAGCTTAACAATATTTTGTTAGATTGCTTCGCCTCTGAAGCATTGGCCAAAAAACAAGTCCATTCTCCCATATGTCTTCCATCAAGGCTGTATAATTAATTGAAGAATCGGAACAAACCAGATACCTCTGGAGAAGTAGAAATAACCAAAAGTATACATAGGCCGACTGACTAGTAATTTAGTCTGCACTACTCCTTCCAGTTCGGTGAACTTCCGAACTGCAGCAAACAAAGCTAGTATGAGCAACAGAATAAGCAATTTAAAACCTGTGTTTGGATCTTGGTTTTATGGAGGGGTTTGTGAAGGTAATTTTTTCCTCTTCTCCCTTTCCTTGTTTTCCCTCCACTAATCCAAGGTCGAAGCACAAACTTAATTGTTCAAAAACAAGAAGTTCATTTAGGCTGCAGCATAAACTGCAATGATTACCAAATTCACAAACTACAGGTCTAACTGCAGAAGTATAAGATGTGCAAATTTTTGCATGTAGCTTATTGCAGTTCTCACTCTGCTGAATTGTTTTGGACCAGAGTGATGAACCTATTATGCTCTTATAAGTTCCCATTCTACGGATCTTCTACAGCAGTAAAAAGCCTCATGAAGCAAGCTGTGAGGATATTCTGTGGGAAAAAAGCACATCACTTTGGTTATGAGAATAGTTTTGCCAACCATGAAATAACAGGATTAAAATCACATGCAGCTACTAAAAGTGTGCTGTCTGAGAAGATATGCAGTCAATGAAACAAAGAGACAAAAAAAAAAAAAAAAATCCACAAATTTGATATGGGTATCCTAAATATGCTGATTGATTTATTCGGCGTGTCACTTCTAAGGGGAAAAGCTTAGAGCCAACCTTTCACTATGATAAAAGAGGGTACCCACAAAATTGAAGGGAAAATTCTATAGAACTGCCACAAGACCAGCAATGCTTTACGGGACAGAATGTTGGCCTGCTAAGAAACAACAGGTGAGCAAGATGAGTGTAGCGGAAATAAGAATGTTGAGATGGATGTGTGGTAAGACTAGACGAGACAGGATTAGAAATGAAACGGTTCGTGAGATGGTAGGTGTAGCACCTATAGAGGAGAAGTTGAGGGAAAATAGGCTAAGGTGGTTTGGACATGTCTACCGTAGACCTATAGATGCAGTAGTTAAGAGAGCGGATACGATAGCTTTGGATAGCAACGCTAGCTTTGGATAGCAACGCTATGGGGAGGGGAAGACTTAAATTGACATTAAATGCGATTGTGTGCAAGGATATGAGTATAATGGGTTTGAGTGAACAAGTAGCCCTTGATAGAGCTCAATGGAGAAAAAGGATTCATGTAGCCGACCCAAGTAATTGGGACATAAGGCTCGGTTTGGTTTGGTTTGGTTTGTCGCTTCCAGGGGCAAAAGCTTAGAGCCAACCTTTCACTATGACAAAAGAGGTTTTGGCTCTTCTTTCTGCATTCGCATAATGAAGCCATTGGCATCGCATTTCATTGTAAAACTCTGTCACAAAGATGGAACTATGCTTGGGCTGTGGGGGGCCAAGGCCACCCCCACTTGGAAAACCCTGTGGTTTTTTTTTTTTTGCATATACTCCTTCTTACCATGTCCGCCCCCCTATATAATACCATGTAAAAACATTATATAGAAAAGAATTAAAAATTACTATAACAACGATTTTTATACTCAAAAGTCAAAACATTCTTTTTCTCATTTGGGACCACTATCAAATTCTCTCTTCTAGACAAAACAAAAACCAAACATCTTTCTAAGAGTGAAATTTAGTATGGACTCAATCAGGGATCACTTATGAGGTCTAAAAGAGCGCCGTATTCGAATTAATACATAATTGAGGAAACGTTTTGAAAAACTTTTATTTTTTCACTTTGTAATTGTTTATGTAATATTAAAAGCACCTAGATAACATGTTTAGTACTGGGTATTATTTCAATTAAGTTTTTTGTACTCCTCAACCTTGAAAATTCAAAATTTTGTAGTTGCTATAATGGCCTCTTTGTATAAGATATCTTGGTTCCGTCCCTATGTAGAAGTCAATTATTCAGGTCTTGCTCATATGATTTTGACTCCTTGAAGAACACCAGAAGTACCATGAAGAACTGGAAGCAAAGCAAACAGCAAGCTAACAGCGCAGTGCTGGGAACAACAAAACAACACCACAAATTTCATAGTTTTGGCAAAAAATGTACAACAAATGAGTTGATAACCAAGGAGTTACTAAAAGATACTCACAACCGGCGTTGATAACATAGACAAGATTAGAATGCACCGATAAATACTCCCTCAGACAATTCACCACCGCGTAGCTGCATGAAGCAAACAGCCAAAAATATCACAAGGTTATGCCTAAGATAAGTGACAGAGTAAACAAAATGCAATACTCATAAGTTACTCTTTTCAACACTTCTTCAGAAACGAGGTACCCCTCCAAGGCAATGTCACTTTGTACCCACCCCGATAAAATGAATAGACATATCGAGACTGTTATTCTTCACAAGCACATAAATAGAAATGTCTGGAGCAAGCCTCCTAAAACAGAAACTGCTCGAACAACACGAAGCTGCTGTGGTAAAGTGAAGGCACACTCACAGCCTAATAGTCTACGACATTAACTGATAAAGATAAATAACTACTACAATTTAGCACCATTATTCCAAACATATTTCCACTTATTCTCTTGTCAATTTTAATGAAGATACCCGACGGAAGATCACTCTGCTTCAACGGAACATAAATAATAAGAATGCCAGAAGCTAGTTCACCAGAAGTGTGGATTTAAATACTTGGACGTGTTGGATGGATTCAGCAACTATACAAATAAACTAATGTCATTGCCCAGATTCCCAAGTAAACAGTACATGTAACACATGCAATACGAAACACTGTGACCTTAAACTGTCCTCTTGAACATCCTCAAGAAAGCATTCAAATTTACTAGAAGAATTGGATTGACAGAGAGAGACTTTTAAAAACATGCTAGTGGCTGGGCATCATAGAGGCAAAATATATACTTGCCCCATTTCACTAACAAAATTAAACCCTCTAAGTACAACAACAGATCCTTGTACCAAATATCCAGTAATAACCTGCAAATTCGAGAACACGCAGAAGGTCCTCATTGAGGGTTAACAAAAAGAATAAAAATTGAAAGAAAAAATCTGCAAAAATGTATTTCGTCGATGAACACAGCAAGGAACAAGAAGTAGAGGGCTAACCGGTAGTCCAGCCCCCGCAAATGCAATGCCACCACATGTTGCAAATACTATGACGATAACAAGGTCCGAGATGAACCTGCCAAATAAATTATCGAGCACTTTGAATAAGCTAATATTGCAAGCTACAGGTAGAAAAGGTGCATGAGAGAGAGAGAGAGAGAGAGAGA